>CM060875.1:6133410-6326957 GCA_030737845.1 Acorus calamus
TTTTAGTTTTAAGTCCCTGTAAACTATTGAATTTAGCTATCGATCCCTCACTTCTTCATATTTTGCTTTTAGTCCCTGCATTTAAATGATAATTTAGGAATAAGTCCCTAGGAGGGACTTATTCCTAAATTATCAAGTTTGTTTTTTAGTCCCTGGGAGGGACCTATTCCTAAATTATCATTTAAATGCAGAGACTAAAAGCAAAATATGAAGAAGTGAGGGATCGATAGCTAAATTCAATAGTTTATGGGACTTAAAACTAAAAATCCCTTAATTTAAACCCCTTACCCTAGAAGTATTGAGAATTTTTTTATTCAAAGTTTAGGGTTTTAATAGGAATCTAGGATATTGTTAAAGCAATGTATGATTTGATTCTATTTTTTTTTTGAATTGAAAGCCATGTATGCGATTCCATTTGTTTGGTTTAAACTCTTACATTACAAGTAATGAGTGTTTTTTTTATTGTAAGTTAGGGTTTTCCCTGAGTGTAGTGTATCAACAACGTCGTTCACTATCTTGAAGCATTTCCTGATATGGGCTCTGATTGGTACCATTGCGGATCGAATGATTCAACATGTGATCCACTATTTTAAAGACGGAGTAACACTTCCCGACTCAGTTGAGACATAGTGTAGGTCACAGCAAATAAATGATCGACAGCGATGTCCCATATGCTTTTTTTGTGTTTAGGCCCTTTTTTACCAAGTTGTGTAGGTTCAGTCTTTTTGAAATATTTTGAATTAGTACATGTTGTTCAAATGTTTGTGGGCAATGTATGGAATTTCAATGTGGTATTGTTTAGTAATATATGGAAGTTTGTAGGCAATATCAACAGATGAACTTAATTTGATGTGTTCTGATCGATTTTCATCATGTAATCTCCACAGGAATTGGTTGAGTATATATGTTTTCACTTTTTGAACCTAGTTCGACGGTCATCCGTCAACCCGGTCGATATTAGATGACATTACTTCGTCAACTCTGCAATATGTATTTCGACATTAGTGTGTCATAAGCCCCAGTTCGACGACCATCAGTCAACCCAATCGATTACATATGCCATTGCCGTTGTCAACATTACAATATGTATTTTGACGTTAGTGTGTCAAATGAGTATGACTGTTTATAGAAGCCCCGGTTCGACGGTCATCTGTCAAACCGATCGATAATACATGACATTACTCCGTCAACTCGGTAACATGTATTTCGACTTTGTTGTGTCACATGAAAATTTTAGTGTATTGAAGCCCCAGTTCGACAAAGTTCTGTCAACCCGATTGATTCTAGATGACATTAAACAGTCAACTCTACACTATGTAGTTCGACATTGGTGTGTCAAAGGGAAATCTCAGTTTATAGAAGCCCCAAATCGACAGATTATTAGGGATGGATTTCCAATGCCACCCGACTCAATAATTAATACCTATTATCACACCAAACAAACCTTACAACAACAATCCACGATCGCCGGGGAAGAATGTGAAAAAAAAATATAACCATTACAACAATCACCACCAACATTACTACATTATAACATTCAGTGATCCATACATTACTATAATCACCACAACAACAAAAGAGCCATCTTAAACACCATAAAACACACAATATCAGATACAATAAATATTTCCACAACAACAAACTCTAAATGTACCACCACTTCAACAACCAACACAACAACCATAAAAAATATAATCACAAAGGCCACATGAAAACACAACAAATCCAAAAAAAAAAAACACAAATCAAGAATATCTCACATATTCACATTGGATTCATCTTCTTTCATCTAGGGCATCACATACACACAAAAAAGAAGATGCAAGGTGTCGTTGGAGACAAATCTGAGAGTCGTCGGAGAGAGGGAGGATCGGCTGTGATTGGCCGGACCATCGACATCGTCAATTCCCGTCGACAGTGGAAAAAAGGGGGAGAGATGTTGGGAGAAATAAGAGTTTGGTTTTATTTTGATATAGGTGGTGGAGTTGTGTTGTTATTTGATTTGGGGTGGTGGGATGTGAGCAGGTGGTGGGATTGATACAATATAATGAAAATGGGAATCCAGGTTTTTTTGTAAATATTGAATGGTGGGATTGTGAACATGGTTGGTGGGAATAACCGCACCCAAAAAGTAATTCATCATTGTTGGGTATATGCCCAGTTTTATATCACGAGCAGTCTTTACATGCAAAATGAGCTCTGAATGACTCAATGTTTACAGATTTTTAGCATACTGAAGGTGGCAAAACAGGTTTTTTTTCCCTGAACATAGAGCGACAGTGATCCTCTTAATTTAGATGAGTCACCATTGTGAAGTGAATTTTTTTAGTTTGCAATCAGTTCTCGGCACATCCGCTGCGAAAGAAAAACCAAAGTTCATTAATAACTCTTGAAATTAAAACCAAATGCCCTCATTAGGTTCCACATGAGCTTCATTTAAGACATCAAATGAAGGTAGACAGCATGGAACTTTGTTAATTCGACAGTCAGATGGGTGTCAATAATTTAAATGGGTAGACATGGAACGGGGAGGTTAATTCACAAACTAGAAGACATTCAATTACCAAACCACCTCTTGCAGGTTGGTAGAGGTACCCCTCATCACTGAGAGATCTTCAGTTAACCAGCAAAATAAAGCATCATTTGCCTACCACAAAAAAATGCCCCATGTGCGGCCCGTGTAGACCTCACATGGTGTATACTTCATGTAACAAAGCATATACTTTCATAAAAAGTGGTAGATGCTTCAATGAATTGTATGGAACCACTTGTAGAAGTGAAAAATTATGTGCTTAATGAGGTTATATAGCTCATTGGACATATCTGGGACTGCACGCAGGGCTGTAAACAGGTCTCTGTTATGTGCTTAACGAGGTATATAGCTCATTGGACATATATGGGACTGCACGTGGGGCTATAAACAGGCATGTGCATAACAACTATTAAAAAAATAAGATAGAAGATGCTCATTCATAGAAGTACCTCACCCACACTGGCCATCTTACAATTTGAGCCACTTGGGCTTAACTGGCTTCTTCCCCACTGCAGCCTTTGTTTCTTGAAGAGGGGCAGGAAGCTTTGCAACCACAGGCTCAGTGGCAGGATGAGTGACTTCAGATTGTTCATGAACGACATCCAGGCCATTCAGAGACAAAATTTCATCGCGAAGAAATGGGCTTGAGTTCACAATTTGATCACCTGCATGGTCCAACATAAGACATCATTTATCTGGCCCAATAGCCCACCACATTTTGGAAATTCAACTTCCAAGATATGTACTTCTAGGTCAAGTTAAAGAAAAATAAACATGATAGTATACATACATCCACACAGGAGGAAAGGATGTGTGCATTTCTAGGTCATCTAAAGAAAATTTAAACAATCCTAGCATGCCAATCCTAGAAACATGTTCAATTAAATAATATAAAAAATCATTGATTAAACCAAAGATCTTTTCTCCATCTTCATTAATACATCCCACAATGTCATTCAAGAATTTCAGGATGCTAAGAGCATTCATGTCATTTACTTTTCGCATCTATAATATGCGGTAAGAGAAGGGGCTCTGAAATGCCACACTGTCAATCAAACCACTAGTTTGGTTCAAAGATAACTTGGAAATTATGGTAGAGGGTGCTTGGTGAGAAAGAGAACTGCAAAAGTTGTTAATAGATGACCAATTTCAGAAAACAGGTTGGCGTGTGCAATGTCTCGAAATTTCAGCCAGGTGGGGGGAGCACAAAATCAGGTGGTACGGTGTCTTGCAAGTTGAATTTTATATCCCAAGGTCCCATATATGCCTTACATGCTTCTCTTGTTACATTTTTCTAGTCTAGATCCATGTGCCAATGAAAACTTATTGAAAATAAATGACAACTCTACTCATACAATACAAAGAAACTATATATATAAAAAAAAGGTCTGAACTAATGACCTGGTTTGTAGTCACATTACATGTGGTACCATTTCAAGAAAACAGTCCCACGAATTTTCATGCAAATGCTACTGTACAGAAGGTGGCATTCTAGCATATTAACATGGTGTTAAGATAACCACAGGCAAATGAAGTTAGTGACTGAGAGACACTTAGCCTCTTCGAATCATATAGTAAGATAAATATACAAAGCTTCCCACATGCCATTCTATGTGAAAAAAGGACCGAGGACCAACCTCTTGGGAGATTACCATATGAGAAGTATACAATGGCACCAGGAGCAAAGCCAGCAGAATAAAAATCCTTCAACATATCTTTGATCTGCTCCTTGGGAGGTGTGGTATCTGAAACATAATGGAAGATTTCTGAACGATGAAACTTTAAGACTAATGTGCTATACATATTGCAACTTCCTTTATCATAAAAAGAAAAAAATCACAAAGAAAAGAGACCAGTCCTGTAGTAAATGAATAATAAAGACATGTTGATATACCATATAAAAAAAAGCATGAAATGTGGTATGTCATCTTAATACCAACACTGACATGTTGGTAACTCCTACCCCATCCTTTGTCTATTGGTGGCATTTTCCACATATATAGTGGTCCTGCCCACATATTTCTTAAAGAAAGAAAGCATAAAACTGAAAGGATGGAAGATGAGACAATTTATTTTCAACTAAAACATCTGCATGCTTAAATGAAAGATTAACTCCACTTGTGCATCTCAGTCAACCTTAACAATTGTGACAACATGGGCGCTGATACATTCAATCTTTTTTTGCAATCACTTTTCACTAAGGCAATATATAAAATCACCTAACGTAATATATATACTCTACTATGTCAGTAATTACTCTATTGCAAGAAACGTAAAAATATATCCGTTCAGTTCATATGAGTATATACTTTCATTAGCTAGGTATATACTTCAAAAAAAAAAAAAAAAACAATGCAGTCTGCAAAAGTGACCGCAAAAAGGATTGAGCATAACATTTTTCATGCTAACGTATCAAAGAATAGGAATGATAAAGGTGGTAGAAAATTGAGTTGTAAACTTATGGATTCCATGTCACATAGTCGCGCATGAATAGAAACCTATGCCATTCAGTGGCACCTTTCTTGTCCACACTGAAAAGATATTTAGTTGCTAAAGCAATCAGGAGCCGACAAACCGCATGCAAAAACTGAATAGTGAAGGATTTGTTTCTGTTTTGATCAGTGTTATATTTCTTGACATGCTTCGGTCAAAAGCAAATATGTCTGTTCATCTATGAATGGAAATAATTTCAACAAACTAAAAGAACTTCTATAGCAAATAATGTGTAACGCACATAAATAAAATGGCAGATCTGGTCGAGCAAGAACTTTCTGGAGAAGATCCACTAAGCACTGGATTGTCTCTGATGGTTGGAATTTTGCCTCCAAAATATAATTATCAGGGAAATGAACCCTGATGACTGCCTGTGACCCGATAAAAAATATGACATGAAATCAGTGGATGAGTAAAGACAAGAAGCACAAATATGCCAAACAAACAAAGTTAAGTAGATATTTTTGTGTGCCATATCCAATAAGGTCCTTCAAAGTGGTAAAAAAAATTTAATTATGAAATATCAAGCAGTACCTTAGTTATTTTTGCCCTACGTTTTGCCTCCTCTGCTTCTCGAATTTTACGGGTCTTCAGAAATTGAGCTGCACAACATTTGAAAATGTAAAGTAGTTGCAAGATAAAAGGTTAGAGGTAGCAGGCTACTGGCTTGCAAAACAACATCAAATGCTAATATTAAAATATTTCAAAAATACTTCAAAAAATCAAATGAATAAAACCTTTAGTGTAAAAATAGATCTAATTTTCAGTCCTACCTCCCATTTTATTTGCCATGACATGATAATAATCCTCGGGAGTGAATTCATAGAAATCATCAGGCTCATCTGTCATCATCATTCATAGTTAACAAAGGCATACCGGGATTCACATGATATCGAGCTTGTAGTTTCTAAAACACATCAAACCAATTCAGTGAAAACATAAGGAAGCCGAAAAATGAATACCAATTTGGGATGTAGAAGTAGATGTTGCTTCATTTGACTCCAATAAAGTTGCCCGATTTGTGAAAACATGGATTTCTCTCCCAAGTTCTTCAGCAACAGCTGCTAATTTGGCCTGGAATAATGATTTTTTTACGTGGTCAGTAAAGTATCGTAAAGCTGCATGCAATAATGAATTTGTGTATTAAATGCAACAGCGAGCATGAGTCAATATGGCACATGCCCTTGAAAAGAAATTTCATACACGTCTCATATATCAACATAAAAAAGATGAGATAGAGAATGTATGATAGGATAATTTATTACAAGAGAGATTAATTAAGCATCATTTAAACATTGAGAAGACAGATTTTATTGAGGGTGAACATTTAGTGGAAAATACATGTGGGGTTCCATCCTCTTTTAATTTACTTAAGAAGGATACCCTTCACTAGGGTTGGAAACATATCAACCACTCCACATGCCTCTAGTGTTAACCTTGTTATTTTCACCAGAGTAAGATGTTCCTAATCGGCATTAGCATTGCCCTTCTATAGTGAGACAGATTAAGAAATCCTGGATCCAAAGTAAAGGAGATGAAAAGAATGACAGAATGGCCATTTGTCTCATCGAAATTAACCCAAGTTAATTGCATCAAGTGGTATACTTATTACATCGATAGCAACCAGCAAGAATAGATAATTGGGCAAATCCCATGAGTAAGAATGGCAGTAATAAATAAATAAATAAATTACTCTGGTATTGATTGATCCAGGTGTGGGGATAAGCACAGTCACACATATAGTAAAGCCAAATTTAAAAAATGACTAAAGAGAGATACAGAACATTCAAGAAGAAGCGGTATCTATTGTTCATAGAAAACACCGTGGGGCCTTCATCAGAATACGAGTGCAACAAACACATGTGGTTGAAGTTCTAAAGAAGTAATCTTGAACTTAAAGTGTAATTGAAGTGAAATGGATACAATTCAACAAGAATGCTAATTAAAATTGCTTAATAACACCAAAGACTCTTTATAGATTTGGTATATGAGTACAACTTGAACACATGAACTAACTGAATTATGTTAGGCCACTATTAAACTACAACAAATTTATGGATAATCTAAGGTGTGTCAAGATGAACCAAGCCTCTACACGTGCATGTCTATCTTGGGCTTGGCCTTGTGGGATCTCACAAGCTTGGTTAGATCAAGCCCCACGGTAGGCATCGTTGAATCATGTTTTTCTCCATTGTTGAGGGATCTTTCAGTTGATTTAATAAACTCAGAGAGAGTCTCTAACTTCATTTTAAAAAAAAGAGCTAAGACCAATCTATGTCTAAGCTAACAAAACTTATAAAAGTGAGGATTCCATGGGATTTATGATGTGGAGAGGGTGAGTCATCATGAAAGGATCCACTATTTGTAAAATTCTGGTGAGACAATGTACTACATAATGCAGCAGGACAATGGGTGCACACTTCCTTTAAGTAGTGCAAGACATGTTTTCCACATTGAATGATTTGGTCTTGGCATCTTAGCTCTCCATCATTATATGTTTGGATCGTCCTCCATGAAACGTTTCAAGTCTAATTATTTCCCGTAACATATGATCATGGAATTTGAGAAGGGTTTCCAACAAACTCTATCATCAATCATGACTGGGATTGCCTACCTACTTATCATGTGTGTGATTCATCATTCTGCAGCTTACAATTCAGATGTCATCAAAATTCATCATTGGTCAATTATTCATCAAGAAAATTACTGGTTAGCCTTCATGAATGTCAATATCAACATATCATTTAGCAAAATCAAAACTTACAAATGATTCTTTAAAAAAACTTATAAGCCAGAGCTGTTCATCTTCATACAAGGAGTAAGATATGCATTTCCAGATGAACTCAATATCACGTGTTTTAATATAACAGAAAAAAAAACTAAATTAAGAAAATCCATCACAAAGAAAAACAAAAGATGATCTTCCATATTTGAGCAAGATCAAAGATTTGAACTTACTGGATTCAACATCACAGAATCCCTAAAAAAACAAGCATTGGATTTCAATTCACTTAATATCTTGTGTTCTTCACCCAACAAACGCAAGATTCAACTGATTCAAGACCCAATCGAGATCTCCCACCACAAAATTCAATATAACAATAACAATAAAAAGAACTGTCTATATTCCATCAAAACCCATAACCCAAAAAAACATCAGACCCCCAAAATTTCCATAAGTCGACCCGAAAACCCAAAAAAAAAACACAATTTTGAGATGAACCCGCATCATATCTCTGTATTCTTTCCCAAGAAAACAATGATTTTGAATCCAATCGAAGTGGTTTTCACGTATCAAACGTTCAAAGGAGAGAGAGAGAGAGAAAAAACCTTTAATAACTCGGACTCCATTGAATCGAAGCAACTCGTTCTCCTCTTCTTCCACGCCATCACAACGAGGAGAACAGCTGTGGCATTGACAAAAAACACCCCGATTTTTTCGGGCAATATACTTTCCTTTTTTGTTTAATCCCAATTAAGGACATTGGTGTCCAAATATGATAATTGCATAAAATAATGTTCTCTCCCCCAAAAGCATCATTAATTCAGTTTTTTACATTATCATGTTTGTAAATTATTTTTAGCTTATACAATTTTTAATAAATTTATACAAGGGAAAATGATAAAAAAAAAAAGTCTTTCAAAAGTTAGAAATACTCAAAACAGTCATTTTTTAAAATTATATCTAAAAAGTCTCATTTCACAATTTTGAAAATACAAAAGACTAACCTACCATTATGTAATTAAATCATTCACATATTCTATACTCTTAATTTTATATCTCTTAATTTTATTAAAATATTTTATCCTCTTAATTTTGTTAATGTATTTCACACATTCTCATGGAGAACTTTTTTTACTCTAATTTTTTTGTGATTAGAAAGATTTTATAAGATATGTGCTAATATAATATGAATTTTTTATGATAAACTCCATTAAATGTTGATGTTTTTTTTCAAATGGATATGTAAACTAATTTGAGTTTTTTATGATAAATTAATGACGCCATATAATATGTGAATAGTCTAAGTAAAAAAAAATGTGAATAAGGATTTAGACTATTAAAATATCATCAGCTGCATTGAGGCACAACACAGATTTAAATTATATATTATGATTATAGATAATGAAAAATGATAAATAACATCAGGTAAGATATATATAAGAAACATACAATATGATATAAAATAACAAAATCTCTAAGGGGATTGATTTGAGTCAAATAGAGAGAGATTATTGTTTTGTTGAAAAAATAATTTTTTGATGTGAAATAACATAATAAGGGATGTTAAAGATTTATTTATAGAAAGGTAAATTAGTCTATTGTGTTTCCAAAATTATAAAATGAAACTTTTTTAGGTATAATTTTAAAAAGTGGCTGATTTGGATATTTTGGACTGTAGGAGTTTTTTTATCATTTTCCCTTTCTACAAACATGTCGCAATAGTTTATTGGGATTTTTAGTTTTAAGTCCCTGTAAACATGCCTATTTAGAGATCGGTCCCTCACTTCTTCATAATTTTTTTAAAATCCTCATATTCAACCGCCTATTTGATTTTTAGTCCTTCTATCAAACATTCATCCATATACCATTAATTTGTGAAATGAGATTTTATTTTTAAGTCACTGTAAACTATGTTATTTAGTATTAAATCCCTGTAAACTATGTTATTTAGTGATTAGTCCCTCCCTTCGTCATATTAACGGTGTATGGACAAATGTTTGACGGCGGGTTTAAAAACCAAATAGGCGATTGAACATGGGGACTTGAAAAAAAATATGAAGAATGGGGGATCGATCCCTAAATAAGCATGTTTACAGAGACTTAAAAACAAAAATCCCTAATTTATTTTATATCAAAAACAATAAGTTATAGTTTCGGTTTTTTTTGCTTGTTTTGTAATCTATTTTAGGTTTTTTTTTTACAGGAGAAAGACCCATAGAGTAGGCTTATATTAACTAACTAACAAAAAGGCAGATGCTCCAAGTATTTACATAAGAGACCCAGGATCAGACCTGCGATTTATACAAAAATACAAAGTATGCTTTACAGGTTGACGTAAACACCGGATAAGATCATATCTGAGACCGTCCGTTAACACTTCACTTTGCGTGTGACGAGCGTGCCGAGCCAACAAGTCTGGGCTTGCCACCCACTCCTGAGGGACCTGAATATATTTAACATGGGCTAAATTTTGACTGTTATGTCTAATTTGAGATACTAACTCCCTTAATTGAGGTGGACCATCCCAACACTATTAAGAAGTTGTATTACTTGAGCTAAATCTGAACAGACCTTGATGTTCTGCATTCCCTAACTACATGCAAATTTCAGGCCCAGACGTATAGCCTCCGCTTCTGCCCGAATCAGAGTGGCCCAAGGCCAACTAGAAAAACCAGCCCCTAGAATGGCCGGTGGGGATTGTTGTATAACAACAAACGCAACACCTACTGATAAGTTTTTGGAATGTACACTCTCATCCGTCAATATGATAATTTGATTGCCTGGAATTTGAAATTGAGGATATTGCGCTTGCATACCCGAAGGAGCACATTTACGCTTTGCCATGCCCAAAAGTGGAGTAAGAGGGTTGTTAGAAAGCACTGACGCACACTCTTCGGCAAGGGAAACCGCACGCGTCACGGTATAGTGCGCACAAGGTTTATTACCCTGAAATATGAAAGCATTTCTAGTTTTTCATATATATACTCCACAACAAGGTGCAACATTAGAAAGCACTTAGAATTTTTTACAATGATCAGAATATCATTCATATAAAGTGAGAGCACGTAGCCAATTCGACTCCTCCCATAGTAATTGTAATGGATGAGCCTCGGGAGAAATAAGAGATCAGCAATCCATAGAGAACGGGAATGGAAGAAATAAATGAACTGAAGTTTCAGAAGAAGCTTCACAGAGACTGCACATATGATTCATATACATACCAATGGAGTCCAAATAAGCCCGTGTAGGTAGACAATCCCAGCATAGTTTCCAAAGAAAAAATTTGATGTGGGGGTCACATGGATCCTCCATAGCCTTTTCACATGGATCCTCCATGATCTTGAGAACTTGTCAGCTCCATATATAGGTTGGATAAGATTATATATATCGACCACCTCCAACCATTATCTTCATTTTTTATTTTAGAATGGAGAAACAATCACTCACTCCTACTTTTCTTTTTTTTATTTAATTTCCAATTAATTATCCAACCCTCCTCTTCGAAATTTCATTTATCAAAATAAAATAAAATGACATAAATGCCTATTCAATAGATTAAGAATTTATAATTATTTTTGTTGTTCATTATTTTTGTTTGTTCTTCATTTTATTCTAATAAAATGATTTGGATTTGAATTGTTGCTTTTTTTATAGGGTTTTCTTATAGTGAAAAAATCACTAAAAATTCAAACGATAAAAAAAAATGGTCACTTTTTTTTCTTCAAATGATCCTGATGCTCACCTTTTTAAACTTGATTAGGCTCTTCTAAATGGATCAAATTCTGATTGCAATGTGGCAATTGAATGGATAAAAAATCATTAAAAAAGTGAGTGGTTCTCATGTTATACTTATGGCGAAGATTTGAGGCTCCTTCGGCATAGAGAGCCAAATTTCCTCTTTTTAAGGAAATTTACAGGGAGGGGTTGGAATGCAATATTTGGTGGTTTCTCTATGATTTACAGGATGAGCAACTTTTTCTCTTTGGGGATGCTATAATATATTTATGGCATCAGCCTAGTTTTCTTATAAAAAAATGATCGAATAATGTAAAATTAGAATAAAGATGATTCAATTTGAGGAATGCATATATAATACAAACACATATAAATATAAATAGTTTTTTTTATACGTGTCAAATGCATGTGGACCAATGTACAAGATGTACCTATAGTATTAATATGAATAACATAAAATAGATGAAATGTTTATAGAATATTAAACCATAATTTTTTTATTTCATTTAACATATATAGTAATAAATTTGTATACTATGTAATGTTTTTTTCATATTAGAATAAAAATAACATTGTAAATCTTTGTAAAATTCAATTGAGATAAATCTAGTGAATATCTTTAATTATTTAAATATTTACTTAATTTGATTTTGAAATCTTAAAGTAAACACATTATGATTTATTCAAATCTGACTTGAAATCATAGATATGAGAAATTGCTAAATTTAATAGAAGTTAAAAATGAAAAAATGGGTCATTTTTTGTTTAATAAGTAAGTCAAATTCAATATTATTGTATCTATTTTAAATCATCTTAGATAATTTGAATATTAGAAATTTTTTATTTATTTCTTGAGAACTTATTCAAAACAACATATGTGAACATTGCTTGAATAATTAACATGTTTACTCTCAAAAGAAAAAGATAATTTTTTTTATAGACAACGGATTGAAAATAAATATGGATTTTTTAATATAAAAATTGACATATTTACTGTCAATCAGAAATTATTTATTTCTTGAAACTAATTCAAAACCAATATGGATATTTTATAAGAATAAATGACAAATTAAATCCCATTATCAACTTGTTTTTTTTCCTTTATCTATGGTTCAGGATTTATTTGTGTTAATGTTAGATTTTAGGTGCGAGTCTTTGCGCTGACTTACCTGTTTGTTGGCGATTATTTAAAAGAATTTTTTGTGGGATTGGGACAAACAGGTAGAGGTAGCATTCCTAGATTTACCATAATGTGAGTCACGGTCCCTCCAATATTAAAAAAAAAAAAAAAATTAAAGAAAAACACAAACTATTTAATTTCTGACAACTGTGATATGCACTTTCTTTTACATCTCAATCACGAATCCTATATTATTTTAGAAGAACATTTTATAAATTTGCTGAAGTTTGAAGTTTTAGTTTGCATTAAAATAGTAGCAAAACTCATATTTGTATGCACTTTGTGCTGTATAAATTGCACATGTTCATGATGCAATGCTATAATATATTTATAAAAAAATTAATTAGGGATCCTGCAGTCACCCATCTATTATTTTTAGATCCTCTAGATTTTTTAAAGTTGTTTTAGGTCCTTAAGATGGTGAAAAAATATCTCTAAATCCCTCCAGCCGACTGATGTTCAAAAATACCAAAAATGTCTCCACCCAATTATTTGAGTACACTGTTAATACTCCCAGTACATTGTTAAGTATATCCAGTACACTGTTAACACTCCCAAGTACATTGTTAATCTTCACATAAAATGTCATCCGCCAAATTATTTTAGTACATTGTAAACACTCCCCAATACATTACTATGTATTGCCAATACATTGTTAACACTTCATACTACATTGTTAACCTTCACATAATTAGAAGAGGACATTTTTGCTTTTTTGAATAACATCTGGCTAGAGAGACCTAAAAATAATTTTTCTACACCTTGGAGACCTAAAAAAAACTTAAATTTTTAAGGGACCTAAAAATAATAGATCAATGATCACAAAGACCCCTAATTAATTTCCCTTATATTTTTTAACTAAAAATATATTTAATGTAATAAAATATTAATCGTTATAAAAAAGGAATGTCTTCCATTAATCAAGTATATATTTCAAAAAATTAAAAATAAAAGGGTTTTTTTTTTATTTTTAAGTCTCTATAAACCATAGGATTTTGGGATCGATCACTCACTTCTTCGTATTTAGGTTTTAGTCCCTATATTTAAAGAATATGTTACTTTTTTGTCCCTCCCAGGGACTAAAAAGAAAACAAAATAATTTAGGGATAGGTCCCTCCCATGGACTAAAAAGAAACATATCCTTTAAATCTAGGGACTAAAACCCAAATACGAAGAAGTGAGAGATCGATCCCTAGATCCTATAGTTTATGGGAACTTAAAAATAAAAAATCCATAATAAAAATGTGTGAATTGTAAACAAGGCTACAAACAAGATTGAACATATGATTTTCTTTTTTGAGTATACATCTTATAGACATGTGCCTTAAAAATTTAAGTGTGTGTGTGTGTTGGGGGGGGGGGGGGGGGACAAGGGGGAGCATTGGGATTGTCAGGTGGTGTTGACGAAAATGTTATAGAGGTGATCGTGGCTGATGAAGAAACGGTCAAATAGAGGTCAGAGGAGGAGAGGGTGGAGTGGTGATGCTGTCGAGCTTGTCGTGCAGTGGAGATGGTCGGGAGGGTCTTTGGGGAGAGTATGTGAGGTGTCTCTCGCGATAGGTTAGGATGTCAAGGGGTGGGGTCGGTCTATTTCAAATATACAAAAAAATTTTAATATGGGGAGGGTTGAGGAGTTGATGGCGTGGTCTCCATATTTAGAACATTATATACGGTCAATCAAAATTGTACAATTCAATTATGCAATGGACATTCGATTTTTATAGAGCAGTCATATAATTATAATTCTCTTTCTAGCAGTGTCTCTTTTTCTCAAAGTAAATTCTATACATGGATTTTTCCCAAAAAAATCTTAAATAGAGTAAGCATATGAGAAAAAAAACAAAATACCCCTCAAAAAATTTAGTTTTTGGTTTTGCCTAGGCTTCTGATGGGTGCCTCTATTTATTCTCCTTTAATCTGTTTGCACACTCCCTTAAATGGATATGATAATTTAAGATCCATTTAAATTTGTATGATTTATTCACCCTTTAATTTGTACACCCCTTTCACAAAAACTACATTCATTTGTACCCCTCCCATGTCCATATATGTCGTGCGTGCGACAGAAGACAAATAGGAGGAGGTGGATGACTGACAAAGAGAAGTGTCTGACTGATGAGAAGAAGTTGTTTTCAATAAATGGGGGTGTACAAACTAGAGGTATGTGCAACTAAATTCATTTAAATTAGAGTTGTCCCTCAAGTTCAGTAAAAAAAAAAGAAGCTCTTCTACACTCATTCTTTTTGTACATTCTCAAATGTAGTCTCAGGTATCTCATTAGCCCCTTCAACTCATTGTAACGAGGTATATACCTTATTGAAATTTTTTTACATTCTCTATAAATGATATGATTCAATTAATTGGAGCATACATTTCACCTATTATCAAGTTACATACCTTATTAAATGAGGTAAATGATTAAAAAAAACGTGTAATATGTGTTTTGAATAGTAAGATAGGCTGAGTGTGACATTTTGTTATAAAAAATGATCTAATAAGAGAAGCCCAATGAAAATTCAAACTCAAATTTGAATATGGTTTTCTCCTCTTCCTAATAGAGAGAATTCGTCGGGAGAAAGTCTATTTGTTAGTTAGGGTTTTGTTTGAAAGACTAGACCCATAGGCCTCCGATGGGTTGCACACGCATGCCCCCTCTTAATATGAATCTAAAATCTATTTAAATTTGGTTAATTTACACACCTCTTAATTTGTAAGTTCCCCTTTACAAAACTTACAATTCATTTGCACCCCTTCCTCCACATGTCACGCATGCGAGAAAAGACAAGGAGGTGGACGGCTGACGAATAGGAGTGGTAGACCGACGAGAAGAAAGTGATCCAACGAGAAGTTATTTTCTATAAATAAGAGGGTCTAAAGTTAAGTTTTTCAATTATCTTAAAAATATATTTATCCGATCCAAATTCATATCCAAAAAATAAAAAATATCCGATATTCGAATATCGGAAGTGTAGATTTGGATACCAGTGCATCCCATAAAAAAAATCAGAATATGATATATATTAAAAATTTATGTGCTTGCATTATTTATTGTTTATATTTGTTATTTTATATCATTAATTCCAATTATGATATACTATATTACCACTAAATTTTCAATGTATGATATCTAAGAGAGATAATAAGCCTTAGAATCTTAATTTTAATTTTTATATCTCTCTAATATATTACTTGATTATCTAAATTAGTGTTAATATTTAAACATGTCAATTATTTAAAAAATATCCGTATCCGAAGAGATCCAGATCAAAAAATTAAAATTCGTATCTAAATGATTAAGATATGATTTAGACATTAACATATCCAGTCCGTATCCGATCTGTTCACATGCTTATATAAAGTAGAGGAGCATGCATATTTGGGCCCCCTATTTTACTTAGGCTTGTAAATGGGTCACAGGTTGACCTGGACCCTACACAATAAAATATGTAAATATCTGACCTGAAGAACCCGACAATCAAAACGGGTCGGGTCTAGGTCCTTCATTTAACATGGTTAAACCAGTGATTCGTTCTCGATATGCTGATGAAGAAACCATCTTTCGATAGGAAATCCACCCTAACCCGATCCTACCCATTAGACCCGATTGACCCAACTCAAATATTATGTGATTTTATTTATTTATGATCCAACCCAACATGATCCAACCAAACATTTATAACTAAATATTAATAGTCATTTAAAATTTTAAACATTTGAAATATTTTTACAACCTTTTGACTTCACATAAAAACATAACAATCCAAACCGTATTCCAAATGTTCTCTCATAAAACATTAAAAATTAAAATAGTAAAGAATTATTTATAATATACTAAACTCTATTAAAAAGAAAAAAATAAAGTCATTGTAGACCCTTAAGAAGTTCTTCAACATCTTTTTATTGGACTGAACTTGTTAATGGGTCGACCTGGACTCGACCCGATATGGAGTCGTTGACATTCCTAATTTTACTGTTGTACCCATTATCTTTTTCACATATTCCAATATTTGTCCCCGTAAAAAATAAAAATTAAACACTAAATGGGGGTATTTTAGTAATCTGCATTTCCAGAGACAACTCGTCGGAAGAAAGTCACCACAGTCGACATTCCAAAAAACCTTTCACAGACCCAAAAAAAAGTGGAAAAAAAATGGCGACGCGACGATCTCTATCGACACTGAAACGCCTCCTCCGAAACCCTAACCCCTCCCACCTCCACCTTCCCCGCCGCCCTGTGACCTACATGCCCCGCCCCGGCGACGGCGCCCCGCGCCCCATCACTCTGATCCCCGGCGACGGCATCGGCCCCCTCGTCACCGGCGCCGTCCAGCAGGTCATGGAGGCGATGCACGCTCCTGTCTACTTCGAGTCCTACGAGGTCCACGGTGACATGGCGAGCGTCCCCCCCGAAGTGATCGAGTCGATCCGGAAGAACAAGGTGTGCCTGAAGGGGGGGCTCGCGACCCCCGTCGGAGGCGGAGTGAGCTCGCTCAACATGCAGCTTCGGAAGGAGCTTGATCTTTTCGCGTCGCTTGTGCACTGCTTCAATCTTCCTGGGCTGCCGACGAGGCACGAAAATGTGGATATCGTGGTGATCAGGGAGAACACCGAGGGGGAGTACTCCGGGCTTGAACACGAGGTCGTGCCGGGGGTCGTTGAATCACTTAAGGTGTTATCTTGATCTGGATCTCTCTCTCTCTTTGATGGTGATTGTGCAAAATTAGGTTTTTTTTTTAAGCTCTGTATATTATTGGATCTGATCTCTTCGAATAGAATATGAGTGTCTTGAATTTGGTTATGTGATTTACAGTTAGGCAGCTAGAGCAGGAAAAATTGGAGTTTTGACCCTAAATAGGGCTATTGAATTGTTTGTAAAACAATGATATTGAAAATGGGGGAAACGCTGAAAAGAGTGTAAATGAATAGGTAGATTTAAGAATGGCTCGATTGACACTTTGACAGATGGCTTTCTCACTGAACTTTGCAGAGTATAGGACTAGCGCCTGGACCTCATCATTAAGACTTAAGCATCTCCAATCCTATACCCAAATATGTACCCAAATTTATATTTGAGTAAAAGTCACTAAAAAATCTCTCCAATCATTTACCAATTCCCATATCAAATAAAGTTTTTACTCAAATTTTTATCCAAATTAAGGGAAATTCGAACCTTTACCCAAATTTCCAAAGGCTATTTTTTTCCTTCAAATCTATATCAAGGGAGATACATCATATCAAATGAAACTTTACTCAAATTTTTAGTGACATTTGGGTATGGTATAAGTTTGACTAAGGGCTGGAGATGGCCTAAGATCCTCTCATTGTACAATAGGGCTAATGTGAGCCAGGGGCTTCCTTTAATTTGATATAGATTATGTTGTAGATATTGTGTACTTTGTTTACTTCCTCTAACAACATTGTTGTACCGTTTATTTCGGGAAAAAAGTAGGCTATTGCTTTACAATGATTTCCAACTTGCTTCCACTCCCCCCCCCCTCACCCCCCATTGGTTCTCCAGAATCTCTCTGTTTTTTTTGCCCAAATTTTGTAGTACAACTGTACATTTGAACCATTATGTACTATTATATAATTATTGATTGTTAATTGAAGGTGGTGGTGTGGTTAGCTAGCACGTAGGTCTTCATACTTTTGAGTAATCTTGAGGTCGAGAGTTCGATCTTCTGTCATGCCAAGCCTTCTTAAAGTGGAGTTATATTATCCAATAATAAATTGCAGACAGTGGGTTCTTACCTTATTTTAAAAAAAAACAATCAAGGGAGGTGACACATCAACAAACATTAGCATCTTCTTTGTTCAGTGACTGGTTTTGTCTTTCTCATGGATTGATTATTTGATGGAATGGGAAGCTGTAGCATATCAATCTTACATAACATTTGGTTTCTATTTTAAATGATTTTTTATATGCACATGTATTTTCCTTTGTTTGTGAATTTCTTCCTCTTTTTGTTCATAAAATGTGTGAATTTCTTCTTGGAATTTTTCAGTTCAGAAACTAGGTTTGTGTCTGATTCTCTTATTATGCTAGGTGATAACAAAGTTCTGTTCAGAGAGGATTGCAAAATATGCATTTGAGTATGCTTACCTTAACAACAGAAAGCAAGTCACTGCTGTGCACAAAGCCAACATCATGAAGTTAGCAGATGGTCTGTTCCTGGAATCCTGTCGTGAGGTTGCAACAAAGTATCCAGGGATAAAGTACAATGAAATTATTGTGGACAACTGTTGTATGCAACTTGTATCGAAGCCTGAACAGTTTGATGTCATGGTATGTTACTTTATTTGATATCCCTTTTTGATATAATTTTTGGTTTTTCTCATTACATTTGATTAAAATGAGATATGGCTCAGTCTGATTGCTGATTTATAATTTTGAACTGAGTGGATCTAAGATTTATTTCTCATAGCTATGTGTCTTTTTTTTTTTTTTTTTATCTTTTTCTTATTTCATGCTTTTTTTGGTCCATTTTTGAGAATCGCCAGTGCCGGTGCTCGTGGCCAAATTTTATTTGATTCATACCTAACTCTGGCTAAGAATTGTTTATAATTCTTACTCTTGTAGACAAGGGAGATGAGATCAAGAAGCGAAACATCATGATCTTGCATATTTAAAAAATATTCTATTATAGGAAGGGGACCTTCTTTATTTGGGATTTTTAGTTTTAAGTCCCCGTAAACTATAGGATTTAACTATCGATCCCTCACTTCTTCATATTTAGGTTTTAGTCCCTACATTTAAATGATATGTTCATTTTTAGCCCCTGGGAAGGACCTATTTCTAAATTATTTAGTTTTCTTTTTAGTCCATGGGAGGGATCTATTTCTAAATTATCATTTAATTATAGGGATTAAAACCTAAATATGAAGAAGTGAGGGATCAATCGCTAAATTCTATAGTTTACGGGGACTTAAAACTAAAAATCCCTTTTTATTTTATTAATTCTTTTCTTTAGGCAAGTTGGATGGTTAACCTGTTCCTCATGACATTTGTATTTTGCTTGTGTTCAATTTGTCCATCTCTATTTCTTTTCATTGATTCTATAACTGTGCTCTTTAACTTCTCCTATCATAACATAGGAGGAATTTGGAAGTCCAGTTATTTTTGTCTTTTAACAGTCAAGTCACTTTTCTTTCCCTGATAAGTTGTTTGGTGCACAACTTTTATTGGCCTCTCTAGTTGGCCAATTGTGTTTTCTTCTCTTTTGCTCAATGGTTGCTGTCTTTCTTCCAAATTGTCCAAGTATACAAATATCAATTATTTACTTAAACTTTGTATTTTCTGATTTCTACTTCAAATTAATAAATTATACGGATATATTGATTTTTTTTTTCATCTATATTTTTTTCCTTGGAATGTTTGTTTGTCAAACCATTATATGAAGATGCTTGAAGGCCAGGGCAACACGCCACTGGTATACTCTGAAATTTTGACATTCCCTGTATGGATTCAGACATCTGTGCTCTCTATTATGAAAGGAGATTATGACATGAGAGCACCGGCAGAGTGTTTTTGTTTCTTTTTTTGGAGTGGGGTGATGTGGAAGGTTATGGGATGTGTAATCTTGGTTTGGCATCTCAGTAGTTTTGAGGGCAAAGCATCTAGCACCATGACGTGTGTGAGGTCTGGATTGTTTACGACAATGAGTAGGTTGTTAAGGATCTGTACTCGTCCATTCTAAACCGTAACTACGTAGAAGATGTGTCTGCAAAAAAATAGTAGAAGATGTGTGTGCAAAAAAATAGCATGGGGAGTGGTGCATCAATGGTTCAGGGCTGTACTTATATTTCACTGTTGTGGTGTTGAACTAGCTTACTTTCATCTTTGGAATGGCATGTCAGTATGTCACACGAGAGTTACATAGACTTGCCTTCATTCAACTGAAACTTGGAGTTGCATTTGGATCTCTGAGTCAATCAAGAATTGGAGTATTCTGCATGATCATGGTTATGCATAAGTAATCGATTTCTAATAATATTGGTGTAGCCACAAAGATGGAGTTGCCTGCGTTTAATCAATTTGGCATGGAGTCTCAGGATTTTCAAGTAGAGAACATATATTTTCATGGCTGTGTGGCCGATACTATTATGTGGATCGGAATAAGTAGCTGTGGAGTATCAGTAGCTGATCCATCCTTCATCATAAACATTCCTAAATTAATGAAAATGAAATGCCCAATGAGTTTGATAATATTGGTGGAGTTGACGTATTTGAACTTGATTGCTGTTTGATGTATTGAGTTGCTTTGTTTTCCCACCTCGGTTCGCTAGAGTTAGCTCAGCGATAGTCAAAATAGAAAAATATACATACTAGTGGCATTACTCATTAATGATATAATGGAGTGTATAATTTCGGATATATGTTTGATTTTTTAGTGTTAATTTTTGGATATTATTTATTTCGATGTATTTTTTGCATCATCTTTTTTTAATCATGAAGGATTATAGATGACAATTCCTTAGGGACATGTTTTAGACCACTTCAAATGTATAATTATGCAAACTTCCTGGAACCCGAGGAGTCGGCTAGGCATGTAGGGTTGAGAATGATTTTGTCTTAAGTGAAGTTCAAATTGTCATGATTTTGGCATCTATTACAAAATTTTGGCTGTGTGACATGATTTTATTTTGCTTGATACTCTGTTCCCTCTCTTGTGTCTGTTTTTTTGTTCCTCACAAAATTGTCGTCCGTGTTGCTGGTACCATACTTCTTTGTTTTCTATGTTCTCCATGTTTGAACATTTGTGCCCTTGGCACATTTTGAATTCCCAATTTTGAAGAATCTCACACTGTTTCTTTGATAATGACAGGTTACGCCAAATCTCTATGGCAATCTTGTGGCAAACACAGCTGCGGGTATTGCTGGAGGCACAGGTGTCATGCCAGGAGGTACTTTATATTGACATATTTCCATTTATCACTTTATTCATGTTTTTCTTTCTGCTGTTTCAACTATTGCAATTGTGCATGCATACGACAACTATCTATGCATTTGCATAAATATTGGCACAAACAGTTGAAAGGAAATTGCTATCAGAAAAGCATTTAATTATAATTTCAAAGATGCTCTTTAAGTTCCTTAGATCTAGCATTTTTGTTGAACCTTTACTTTTACATCGCTGCTTTGATTGTTTTCCACTGTTTGACATATATCATGTAGGAAATTCTAGGATCTAACCATAGTTGACTACTGCTTAGGCGCCCCCCTTGGTGGATAAGTAGGAGGATGTCTTGGTTATATTGTGGGTGCATCTCAGTTGCCTATGCAAACACTATTGGCCATGGGCAG
This sequence comes from Acorus calamus, assembly GCA_030737845.1. Lineage (NCBI taxonomy): Eukaryota > Viridiplantae > Streptophyta > Magnoliopsida > Acorales > Acoraceae > Acorus > Acorus calamus. Next base: position 6,155,381 of record CM060875.1, read on the forward strand.
TTGCCTAATGAGCTCTTGTCAACTTTATATCTCTTCATAAAGGAAAATGTGACACTTATTCATTCCTGTGGTCACTTTTGTAGACTGAAATGCTTTGAATTTTTAGAAGTTTATACTTGTTATGTTTTCACAAAATGTGAAGTACATACTTGAATGAATTGAATGTGTACATTTTTTTTCCATTTTTGTAATAGAGTATATATTCTATTACCCCCCGTTTGGGGTGTGACATAAGGTTATTCGCCCTTGATAGCTATACTGAGATAGATAACAATCCATGCTGAATAGGTAAATTTTTGTTTGGTTGTCTTTTCTATTATTCTCATTGGGAAACGTAAAATTGATCTTTTTGTTATTTGGTTCATCTTGGATAAAGTAAAAATAAGTGGTAGATAAGAGATGGGTAAGAGTTTATGACTTTTTAAATAATAATTATATCCCTGCACAAATTATTTGTGTTTGAAAATAAATATGAGAGATGTATGTGTGATATGATAGACGTGACAATTTTTGGAATGTGTGAAGAGAGTGTTAGATAAGATAAATTTTTTAAAATGACAGAGAAGGGTATTTTTATCTATTGGTATAGATAAGCCCTGATAAGCAATTCTAACATTTTCTAAGAATAGTTATTAGGTCTTATCCTAGCTTATCAAGACATAGCTATCAAAGTTTATTTTAGCAAAACAAACAACTTTTTTTTGCTATTTTCTTGTATTCTTCTCTATTCTATGCTTATGTTCCACCCCAAACGGGGGGTTTAAGATTTAGATGATGTGGTGTTGGCAACACTTTATAAAATGAACAGCCAGGACAACATAACTAAATCTGATTTTGGACTAGAAAAGCGAGAAAAGATCCTTCTTTCACATTCTTTTCAGGTCTTCTTGAAAGGTGGGATTCTTTAAAATATTGCTTTATGCGCAGTTTATTCCAAAACTGTTTTAAATGAGGTAGAATTGAATACTTATTTCTAGTTCAAAAATGAGACAAATGTTTTCCAAACCCTGCCTACTTAGCTACCACTTCTGAGCTACATCAAACATGAAGGGGAAGATCACTGCATGTTTCTTAATTAACATAAGGGCTCCAATGGAACATTTATTAATGTCTTACTAGCCTCGATTTCTTGTAACTATAGTTAAGAGACAATTCGTATCTTTACAGGAAACGTCGGTGCGGATCATGCTATATTTGAGCAGGGCGCATCGGCGGGAAATGTCGGTAACGAAAAAATAATGGAGCAGAAGATGGCGAATCCAGTAGCCTTGCTTCTTTCCTCCGCAATGATGCTGCGACATCTTCAGTTTCCTTCCTTTGCAGATCGACTGGAAACCGCTGTGAAGCGGGTGATCGAGGAAGGTAAGTACAGGACCAAAGATCTCGGCGGAACCAGCTCCACACAAGAAGTGGTCGACGCCGTGATATCAACCCTCGACTGAGTTCTAGTTGTCTTTCCAATCGAATTCGAAGCGATTTTTTCTTTTTTTGGTCCTTCATCGGAATAAGTGTGTACATGCGCCATCGAATTGAGGTTTATAATGGTTTGACATAAAATGTTTATTTGTCTTGATGTCATTCTTTTTCAAGGCAGCTACATTGTTCTGATTTCATGTAACTATTCATATTTTTGGCATACATTATTTGCCCAGATAACACTGCCATTTGAAGCTTGTGATTGTAAATGTTTCCCCTCATAAGCAGGTGTGTGAGAGGTCAGCTTGGCTGATGGTGGTGGTGAAGTAAAATAAGATGTTCATTATCATTTATGAAATGATATTTGTATTTTTAGTTTTTAACAAAGAACGCTATACACAAGGGAGCATTTATTCCCCACCAGCCCACCCTCCATCCCCACCAACCAAAAAAAATTGTCGAGGGAGGGAGGGAGGGAGGAGGGTGGTGGAGGAGAGTGGTGGGCGGGGAGAGAGAATAAGCCGGGGGGGGGGGGTGTTGGTGAAGGGGATAGTAGGGCGGAGGCCAACTCTCTTTCCTGGCCCGCCTCCACCCTGTCGCTCCCTCCCCCCTCATTGCCCTCCTTCCCCTAGTCCCACCTCTCTCTCTCTCTCTCTCTCTCTCTCTCTTCTTCCTCCCCTGCTGTCCTCACCAACCAATTTTTTTTGGTTTGTAGGGATGGAAGGTTAGTTTGTGGGAGTATATATTTCTTATACATAAATGTCTTGTTTATTTACTATAAAACCAATTTAATTTTACTTTGAATGTACGATGGCTGAGTTTGTTTTGACGTATTTTATATTACGAGGTATTTTCGACACCCATATTGATTGTATTTGATTATTTCATTATTTTATCCACTCATTTATGGCGATGAATAAAGTTATTCGTTCCTTATAACTATATTGACATAAATAACTATAAGTGTAGAGTAAACAAATATTTTTTGCCACTGATGGACCTAAGCTTAAAAGCTCGACATGCTGAAAAACAATGCAGGCTGAGAGGGAAAAAAACAAAAGCACATCGGTATACTCAATCATTCCAACACAATCCTAGTACAACATTTGAAATCTCTGAAAGAGAATACATTCACCTTCACTTATACTAAATAAAATAAAAAAGTATGCATTCTATTCACTCAATTATGAACTTCATTGGAACAAAAAAAACCATCTGAAGACTGGTGTTCCATCAATCACCATCTGCTGGTAATGTTGAGATAGACCTTTCAAATTTTTAATCAAGAAATAAAAAATCACAAATGAATGCACTGTTTTCTGGGTATATGTTGAAACAGGGAATTTGGAAGACATGGTGGGTGGAAGTTATGCAAAAAAGTGCTCCAAAGTTGGAAGCACATGGATTCTGAGATGTAGATCTCTTGTTGCTTCTGGTCTTCTTGTATAAAAAAAAAAAAAAAAAAATTCCACAGGCAGATGTTTGTGTAGATTCAATCAGACTCTTTCCCATCCATAGAGCTGTGGATTAAAAGCTGATTCCTTTGATGGTGATAGGGGGGAAAAAAGCTCTCCATGGTTGTTAAATGAGTCATGCAATGTAAACCGGAATAATGTTAGGAACAATCTTGTGTCCAGTCTCTTCGTGATTTGATTTATTTCTCCATGGTTGCTAAATGAGTCATGCAATGTAAACCAGAATAATGTTAGGAACAATCTTGTGTCCAGTCTCTTCGTGATTTGATTTATTTAGAATTGTATGTTTTATATAATTGATGTTGGAAAAGATGTCAAGTAGCTTGATTATACTTTTATATTTATTCATAATAGATTATGTAATAACAAGTAGAGAATAGGCTTGGTGAAGAAAGTGACATATATTACATTAAGTCCATTTACAGTCCAATAGATTGAATGATATCATTTGTAAAAAATATGAAAAATCTTCAACGTTGTAAATACTTTGTTACAGTAAGTGAAATGGCTTAACGAAATATATGAAACTGCATTTGAGGCTGTAAAAAAAATTGAGTATAATAGAACTATTTTAAAAATGATTGTAAAAAAGACTAAGAGCATATGCATGTGGAAATACAAAGGTAAGTGGGAACTAAGAGAGGAGAAGGAAGCTCAGAAAAAGAGGAGAAAAAAAAAGCAACAAAGAGACTTCCAACACAAAAGATCAATAGGAGATAAAATTATTGCCATGTTTGTTCTCTCTTTTTTTGGACCCTTGAAACCTTTTCAATGCTTCCATGGTTTGAGAATAAACATGAGTAGTAGTCAAGATTTGAATGGTTGAGAGATTCTTAGGTAGTTGGCTTTGTGAGTCTCCTATGCTGTTTTTTAATTAAATCTTTGTGAGTTGTGAAGTAGTTAATTGCTTCCCAAGTGGTAGGGTTGGAATTTGAATAGAATAGGAATATGCTAGGATTTGATTAGCGCGTTAGGTGATAAACCTAAATAAAAATAGATTTTGAGATAAATATTGTAGCCAGATTTGGTCAAAGAACAATGAAATTATAAGAAGATAAATGTCAAGATAAATGATTAAAGAATAAATTATAATTTTTATAATAAAAAATTAGAATAAAGTGTGTCCATATTTTAAATTGAAAATGATAAATTTTTTGTTTCGTGTACATTGATTTTTATCTTGATTTTTACAAATATAAGTAAATTTTTTTTATAAGTTTTTTATTTTCTGAATTAAATAATTTAATATCAAAATATTATTTTTCTTGAGAGGCCTAGTAAATTCTGTAAAATTTTAAATTTAATTGAAATTCTTGAGATATTATCAAAATTAAATTATGATATCTTACATTTCATTAGCTTATTAATTTTTTTTTGTAATTAAAGAAAAAACTTAATAAAATTTATTCTTGTTAGTTGGTTACCTTGATAACCTTAAAAAACTCATCGAAGCTAAATGCTACAATCACCATATTATTTTCTATGAAAGTATTACACAGTTCTTTTTAGAGTCATCTTTACACTCCTTTCAAATTATATGTTTGTTTAATAAAATACACACTTTAATAAAAATGAAGTACGTAATTAAATAAGTTTATACATTTTCAAAATTTTTTTCTTATAAAATAAACTCTATTAATTTAAAAAAATCTATAAATTTTTTTTATATACTGAGCTAGAACTATAAAAATGATTAAGTATATCAATGCTCTATTTTTATCATTCAATCATACATACTAGAAATACAAAACACAAATTAAAATAATTATATCTTAAATCCCATTTTGACAGCCAGAAAATAATCCTAATAAATTTATCCATTTTTTAAAAATGTTTTTTTTTAATCCCAAACCAGTTGACTTTTTAAACAGAATTGTAAAAACAGGAATCCTATACTCTCATCCAGTAGAATTGCTATCCACAAAATGGAATAAGGTGTGAAAAAACATGATGTAGGACAACTATTATATAAAGCAAAAGCATGATAAATAATGTTATTTACACGTCATAAATTATATTACATCTTATTAAATGTCACACCAATCTTATTAAATGTCACACCAAAATACATAGTATAAATAAAATAATAAAATAATAAAGAAATAATGAGAGGGGGGAGACTGGTCTTCCTTGGTTTTCTGTTGGTGCCCATTTTCGTCGCCTCTTCCATTTGTTCATCCGAAGCTTTGTGAGTATCAAATCTCGAGCCCCACCAACATCTACTATTGTTCAAAAGGCCTTTCTTTGATGTGGGTTTCTCTTCCATCTCTTGTTGGTTTTCAAAGATGCGAGCTTTGTCTGAATGTTGGTCTTCTTGATGTTTATTGTCCCTTTTTTTTGTTTGTTTAATGTCAACCAATACTTCCTTGTTGAAAAAAGATTGGGATTTCCACATGATTTGTGATGATCTTTGGCCTTCATCTGGGGCTATTGTTTTGGGATGAAAGATTTGATTTTTACTCGTGGGTTTTGTTTTTTTGCGTGTTTTGATGATCTATTTGGTTCTGAATGCCTTTTTAAAAAAAATCTGGGATTGTGTTTTTTTTTAGGTCAAAGAGTGGATCTTGTTCCAGATAATTGGGAAAATCTAAAGAAAGATTGAATCTTTTGGGGCTTCTTAGGATTCCAGCGGATCTTCTGTTTCTGGGTTTTTGTGATTCAGGTGAAAGGGTTGGATCTTGTTTGTGGAAGAGGGGAACAGCTGAAAAAGTGGGTTGAAAGAATTTAGAGTTCTTTTGCCCTTTGTAAATTCAATAATTCTTTGGCTCTGAATGGTTTTCTTTGTTTTGGTGATCTGGTCAAAATCTTGATATTAAACTGGTATACACAGTTTCCCTCATGGAAAGGAAGCAAAGTAGTGTTTGAGATGCATTGTATTCAGCTTTAAATGGGTTCCTGTTGTTAGGGTTTATCCATCTAAAAGTGGGTGGTGCATATTCTATCACTTCTCTACCATTATCCAATCATGATTAAGCAGATATTGGGTAAGCTCCCACGCAAACCATCAAAGTCAGATCATCGTGATCAGTCCAGTGGAACTCATACCTCTTCGAACCTCTCCAATCCTTCAAGGAGTGGCGATGTTTCGAATAGTCGGTCTGGGAACTCAAGCAATTCAACTCTTCCGGCTTCTCATTTTGCAAATCCCGGAAACAAGACCTCCCAAGCTGGCAATGTGAAGTTGAATGGAAATCCACCATCTTCGAGTTATGAAGCCTTGCCCAGTTTTCGGGACGTGTCAAACTCGGAGAAGCAGAACTTGTTCATAAGAAAACTGGGCATGTGCTGTGTCATTTTTGACTTCACTGACCCAACAAAGAATTTGAAAGAAAAGGACATAAAGAGGCAGACGCTGTTGGAGCTCGTGGACTACGTGACTACGGTGAATGGAAAGTTTCCCGAGAATGTCATGCAAGAAATCGTTAAAATGGTGTCTGTGAATCTGTTTAGGGCCCTCACTTCACCACCTCGCGAGAACAAGATCTTGGAGGCGTTCGATCTGGAGGAGGAGGAGCCTCTAATGGATCCGGCGTGGCCGCACTTACAAATCGTGTATGAATTCCTTCTGAGGTTCGTTGCATCACCTGAGACGGATGCAAAGCTCGCCAAAAGATATATAGATCATGCTTTTGTTCTTAGGCTGCTTGATTTATTTGACTCTGAGGACCCCAGAGAGAGGGAGTACTTGAAAACAATTCTTCATCGTGTATATGGTAAGTTTATGGTGCATCGACCATATATCAGAAAAGCCATCAACAACATCTTCTATCGATTTATTTTTGAGACAGAGAAGCATAATGGGATTGCGGAGCTGTTGGAGATTCTGGGAAGTATAATCAATGGTTTTGCTTTGCCACTTAAGGAAGAGCATAAGTTATTCCTTGTAAGGGCTTTGATTCCTCTTCACAAGCCGAAGTGTATACCGATGTATCACCAGCAGTTGTCGTACTGTATCACACAGTTTGTGGAGAAAGACTGCAAGCTTGCTGATACTGTCATAAGGGGTTTGTTGAAATATTGGCCGGTCACAAACAGTTCAAAAGAAGTACTGTTTCTTGGAGAGCTTGAGGAAGTTCTCGAGGCAACCCAGCCCCCGGAATTCCAGCGTTGTATGGTGCCTTTGTTCCGCCAGATTGCGCGGTGCATAAATAGTTCACATTTTCAGGTAACAAACATTTCATAGTGTTAGATAATGTTTTTTTGTGTCACTGTACTGATCAGATTTTCATGTGCTTAACAACATTCATCTGATTGATTTCTGGACATGAGATTCTGTTTCCCCTTTCAAACTCCATGCTTTCTTCATATCTTTATGTTTTGTTAAATGATGTTTTGGGGTCTTGCCGATTTATCCTCTTTATCAGCTGAAAAAAATTAAGGTGCTTACAAACTTTGCTTTCGACATCTGAAAAATGTAATAATACTCATCCGTATTGTTTAATATATTGAGAAGATGCGTGAAATTGCGAAGTAAGTTTTCTTCACTATGGACAAGGGTTCTTCATTTTTGACAAGAATGCCATTCTTGAATAAAGATCCTTACATGCGATTGCGATTTACTTTTCCTTTTTCGTGTGTCATAGAGTTGGACTTCTGCAGTAATCACAACTAGCATGATATCTTAATTCATATTGTAGGATATTTTTTCCACGCATTCTGAGGTTTAAATAATATCTCTGAAATTGTTATGTCCTATTCTTTTCACATCCATGAACAATTATATGCATATGAGATGCTCAAATACAAGCAGTGGTCAAGAGCTACCTTTTTCTCTTGCTTATAATATATCATGTCTTGATAGATGCTGTTGAATTTTTTATATATGTATTTCTTGGCACATTTTGTGCTCTCTGTCCATATAAATGTTCTCCCACTTCAATTTTAACTTAAAAAATCTTGCACATAAAAGTTCCCCAAGTATCAAGAATATCCCCTTTGTAATTTTAATTATTGTTTCAGGACCCTTTCATAGCCATACTCACTGAGAAAGGATCCTCATTGGTGGGAAATGTGATATTACTATAAATTCTCACAAGCAAGTGCACCCATTTACACTTATGCATATATGTAGACGACTTTTATTCGTTAGTCGGGTTCATCTTTATTCTCAGTCAGCTGGTTTAGGGTCGTCCAACTATCTGTTTGACTATTTGAATATTGCACATTTAAGACCGTGTCTAGTTAGCATAGTTAAAAAATGTGAACATGGCATTCTTGATACTCATAAAAAATAGTGTAGTCCAGCTCACAAATGACATCAATCTTTTGAAATTGGCAATTGACCACTTCTTCAATAAATTGCTTAATGTAAACTCAAATAGCTTCCTGTCAGTTGTCACCTCCAAAATCATAATTACCTTCTTTAGGAGTCCCAACAATCATCATGTGGCAAAATCATTGGTGGTAGAGTTCCAACCAATTCTCCAAAAAAAAAAAAAGGTAAAGCATTACTATGTATGGTCTGTTATATTATGCTTTTGGTTCCACTTGAAGTCCTGCCTCACATGTCTTTGTGAGTGTTTTTCCTCTCACTTGTTATGTTTTTTCTAACTTAAGTTGATAGCCTCTATTTTTTGAATACCTTTGGTTGACAAGGTTTGACAGCTGATATCATCTTCTTACAGTTTTATGCTGCTGATATATAATTAATTTTAAATATATAATCTTTGAGCTTTGTCATGTTTTTCAAAGCCATGTCCCCCTTCTAATCTTCTATGCTTTAAAAGATCGGCCAATTTTGTTCCCTTTTCCATTCACATACAAAGCATTGTTGTATGCTGGTTGGGATGAATATTTTTTTATGCATCTCATTGTTGTTTATCATGATTACCCCATGATAAATGGGAATTTTCTCTATATTCTACATACAAGTTCTTACGTGTTTGTGTTTCCCTTGCTTATGTTATCTAATCAGGGGCTGCAATTTTTACTTAAACTTTTTTTAGTCAGGCCAGTCCACTCGTTCAGTAGCACGTCTAACAATATGTGCAACACCCATGATACATACCATTCTGGATGGATATATCTGTTTGGTTATCTTGTTATCATATATAAAATCATGTATTATTATACTTTCAATGATATTGACTAAAACTGGTGAATAATTGGGGTTTGGATTAACCAAATTGCCCATATCCTTAGTCAGGGTCTGGACTAACTCAAGTGCCCATATCCTTTGGCTCATGTCCAAATTAGTCACTTGCATATCCTGTCTCCTTGACTTTCCCAAATTGTCTTATTCATGCTGGTATGAGATGTTCATTTGTTTTGTACAAGGTCATGTTGCTGGCTTCTTTACTATCACTTGATAAAATTTCTCAGTTTATTCTGGTTAGCGATACTTGATTTTTATTTGTTGTAGATATATTATTGTTTGGTTATGGATCTTTAGTTTGTCTTGATTGATAAGATAATGCATTCATTAGAGGTTGTGTGGTAGCAAACTACTTACCTGAGTAATGAAGTTGGTAGAGTCAATTACTTTTCGATACACATGTTAACAATGGGTTGATCAATCAAGGGTTAAGAGTGGGGTGACATTTGGTAACTTACTTTCCTCATCTATTTGATGAGGCATTAACAAGAACAACATGCACTTGCCTCCCCTCTTAATTTTTGTGCTCATGCACATGAAGCCCATATGAGAATGGGTTAGTCAAGAAACCCATTCTTTTAGATAGCTTTTGATGTTGGACTTGTTGGCCAAAGCAGTAAAAAAAAAATATAATCAACCCAGTTAACTCAAAATAGCTATCAGACAATGCTTATGCCTTCTTTTTAGCAATATGATGACTAATTTTATTGAATGTTGGTTAGCAGTGACTTGAATAAGATTTTAAAAAATATACCTCTTGGTGCAGAAGAAACAGCCTAAGAATGGAAAATTCAATAACCCTTTAGAATTAGTCCTCTTTTAAATTAAAAGATATTTTTATTTTTCTGAGATATTTTTATTTGTTTATGTAGAAAATTATTTAAATGTTGGTCATCTGACCTCAATTCCTTTGCCCCTCGGACTTTTAAGTAGCCATGATTAATAGGGCTTGTTGGACTAGAATGATATGCATTAGTTTAAAAAAGGTGGATGGCAAAACTGATTGCATTAAGCAATGATAAATAAGCCACAGCATGTAATTGTTATATATCTTTCTAATATGGTTGGTGCTTTAGTTATTTAATTGAGGTTTAACTTGACATTGAATTGTGCATTCTTTCTTCCAAAGTATCCCATTTTCATCTTATCAGAATAAACTTTCCACCTTATGCTTGTCATGGCCGGATTGAGAAGTGGTATCAATGATTGACTGGGAATGCTCCTTAAGACTTGAAGGAGAATGTATTGTGATTTCACTTATTTCCATATTTTATAGGAAAATGTTAGGGCAATCATTCCTGTAGCCACTTTTGCAGTCCAAGCACATATTGTTTTTTTTTTTGAAAGTATATACTTACCTAATGAAGTACATACCTTCAAGATGAAGTATATACTCAAACGAATTGAATTTATATCTTCTTGCACTTTCCTGATCGAGTATGTACTCACCTAACCGATTATATACTCGACTAGATATTTCCAATACTCGAGACTGCAGGATTGATTGAGTGTATCAGCAGCCTATTCTCCATTTTTGGTTCCTCTCTTCATATTCGAAATATCAATAAAGTAGTTTTTGGAAGAATCTCTACGAGAGGGCACCCTGGAGATTCTAGCATAGTCCTCCGACATATCATCTCTGTATCTCTTTCTGAATTCTCATTCTGAATGCATTGTAATGTAGCACAGAAATCCCATCTTTGTGGCTAGTCAGAAAATCATCTTTTCTAAAGACCTATCTGAAACCCTACCTAAGTGTACTCAAGATTATGAGTAGCTATATTAGAACCCCATGATTGTGGATTGTGTTGGTGTCAACTTAACATACACATTTTTCGTGAGTCTGGCTGTTCAGGTTGCGTACCTTCTGGTGATATTTGCCCACTTTATCAATTTCTGTAAAAGCTCCTTTGTTGTGGATCCTTGTGAGTTTATAAATGATGGTGGTTAGAATCTTTGGGAAGATTTTGTAGGGTAAACCTTACTTGTGAATATGATTGTCTTCATGCATTTATCTCTATGACTGACTTTCCTAGAATTTTTTATGCACCCTAAAATTAAACATTATTATCGCATTGTTGCAGTTACCCTTTTCATTTCCTACACTTATGAAAACCCTACTAGGAGTTTTTGGAAATTACGTTGATCCTCTTCGGGTGTTCCCCCATCCCCCCTTATAATCACTCAAAAATTGGAAGTATCTTTATAAAAGAAAAATATCCAAGTGTATATTTTATTAGCTTATTTTCGGAAATCGTTCGAGATATTTTATAGGTGTGTGATAGAGACCAATGGGTGCACCGGTTAGGAAGATCGATATGGTCATCGTGGAAAAGACTTTTAGGATAACGTGTAGGCCAATTCAAACTTGGATGACTACAGTAAGGAATGACATGTTGATTATACAATTATGAAGGATGTAGCCCTTAATAGAGCTGAATGACAAAAATAAATTCATGTAGTTGATCTAAAATTTTGGGCTAGGCTATGTTGTATTGTCAAGATTAATTCCAGTGCCTCTTTCTCTCTCATATTAGAAGAAAATCTTGAGAGTTGAAACTTGTTAAGGGCTGAATTAAAATTCAACTAATGCAAGTGCCTATAAACCTCAGTTCTCGGTGGTTGGGGACTATATTAAAATGCTTAAAATTTCAGTTCATGTGAGGATATCAATGCTTGAAGACAGCAGCAGCTCATGATAATGGAAGCTTGAAAAGCAGGTCCGATTTTATTTGTTTAGATTATGTGAGAAAGCAACGATTGGAACAACTTTTATAAAAGCTAACTTTCCACTGATTTGGAAACTAAGTTATATCATCTCTATGCTCGAAACCTGATAAGAATTTCCATTCCAAATCTCATATCCTTATGTGACCCCATTTGTATCCGCCTTTGATTGAGCAAAAGCAAAATCACCTAACAAAGTGGATCAAAGCAGATCCTAAGAGATCAAAAAGACCCCACTACAAAATTAACAATTATATGGCTTGTTCTCTACTTGACCTCAACCTGTGTATAAGAAGGTAAATTGTTGGGCAGGATGGGGACATCTGATGAAATCCTTGGCTAAGGTCGATTTGTGGATAGGAAACCCTTTAATGGTCATGCAGTTTAAGCTCACATGATCGGGGACTACTACTCAGCTTTCTAGACATACAATGAACTAAAAAACTCTGTGTAAAGCATTTTGAGGCAAAAGAGCTGTAAATACTCAACCCCTCACCACCCTCGCAATGATGAATTGCCCAATTGAAAAAAGCTTTAGGTCAAAGTAAACCAAAGACTTTTATTTGATGATCTCATTGGAAATTATGTGAAGACAATTCTTATTTAATATAGCTATTTGTTTAAGTATTTTACAATTAAGATGCAACGCCTCTTATACAGTTTGTGCATTAATCAACTATAACTATAGCATACCCCATTCTCACGAGTTGCCGCATTTATCCGAGTGATCCACAGATGACGAAAATCTCTCTTTTGCTTGCCTCTATCTTTGATGAGCAGAAACCAAAGCTCTCATTCTCTGTTGAGTAAATCGAAATATGATCCATGCTCAATGGGAATCTACCCATTTTATTAATCCATGGTTGGTATTACATTATATTTTATTTATTGGATGCCAATGTGAAGTCCGCAGTCCTGTTCTGAATTCTCACTGTGGTTCATATGGTTCATTTTTATGAAAAGTGGACTTTGATCCTGTCTATTTAGGACACATTTGTGTTGAAAATTTGATTTACAGTTGAGGAGGTGAACACTTAAATTAAATTTCTTTATCTGAATAATAGGTACTGGAATCTAGTCCTATTGTTTTTTATGCATGGGAAAGCATCAAAATTGCTAGTGATTCTTTATCATTTGTGGCCTTTCTATACTACGCGACTATCTTCTCCTCACATAATCTCACTCATCATATCTACCGTTAATCCACAATTTTTATTCCATGTTTTCCGCATGGAATTATAAATACTCGTGATTATCTGAAGCGTAAATATTGAAGATATAAACAATTTAAACCCAATTACAATTCTTCAATGATGGTGTGACATCTGTGGAATTTCTTACTCTTTCGGAATGCGAGGTAAACAAACAATCACTCTTTTGCAAAATATATATTCTTCAACTAGATTTCGTCTTTAGTATAATGAAAACACGATTAAGAGTGGATCATTCTTAAAAAAACCAATAAGAAAAAAAAGTTATGATAATAAACAAAACCAACCAACTTATCGGGACAAACAAATTGATGCATGAACTCCCCTTCTTTTTGCAGGTGGCGGAGAGGGCTTTATTCTTGTGGAACAATGACCACATCGAGAACCTGATCAAGCAGAACCGAAAGGTGATACTCCCAATCATTCTTCCTGCATTGGAGAGGAACGCGAGGAGCCACTGGAACCTGGCAGTCCAAAGCCTCACCCAAAATGTTCGGAAGATGTTCTCTGACCACGACCCTGAGCTCTTTGAGGAGTGCTTTATCAAATTCAAGGAAGACGAAGACAAAGAGAAGGCGATGCAATCCAAACGTGAGGCTACATGGAAGCGCTTGGAAGACATAGCAGCTGCTAAAGCCTCATGCAATGAAGCCGTTCTGATATGAAACGAAATCTGATATGAAATGAAGCGCTCATTAGATCGTGTCAGATTGTTTTGGGGTGACTGTATATATGTGGCACAATATGGGAGAGAGCATATGCGACGACGATGAATTACAATTATTTTGATGCAGGCGTTCGGTTCAGTTTAAAAAAATCTAGCAGATGCTAATGACAGTACTCTTCATTTGTTGATATTGTAATGTTTTCTATTGAAATATTTGTTTACTTTTCATCATATAAAGTAGAGGACTTATTGGCTTGAATTTGGCATTGCCATTTTGTGTTTAGCTTGGGCCCTTTTAGACTGGTGTTTCATGTGTTTATGTGGATGAATCACTGCATTGTAAACCTCTTAGGTTTGGGATGGTTGAATTTTTTCTGGTCCAATCCTTATTCAATTAGACTATCAATAGGAGTAAGACTTGAATCTAAGATGTAATTTGATGACATGTTAAGAGGTGGTTTGATATTTTCAATTGAAGAATCATAGGCCTGTTTTTAGACTTAATCTTATGTAAGATTTAAAACTGAGTGTTATATAGGGTTATTCGTCCTTAATAGTTATGTTGGAATAGATAACAATCCATATTGAATAAGTAAATTTTTATTTGGTTGTTTTTTTTATTCTATTTGGAAACATAAGTGGTCTTTTTATTGTTTGGTTCATCTTTGATAAAATTAGGGTAAGTTATAGATAAGAGATGTATAATAATTTATGACTTTTTAAATTATAATTATACCCCTGTGTAAATTATTTGTGTTTAGAAATAAGTATGAGAGGTGAATGTGATATGACAGATGTGACAATTTTTAGAATGTGTGCAGATAGTGTTAAGTGAGATAAATTTTTTAAATTGACAGAAAATTGTATTTTTATCCATTGGCATAGATAAACTCTGATAAACAATTGCAGCCTTTTCTGAGAATAGTTATTAGATCTTATCCCAACTTATCCAGACATAACTATCAAAGTTTATTTTAACAAAACAAACAATTTTTTTTTTTTTTGCTATTCTCCTATATTCTTTTTTTATTCCTTGCTAATGTTCCACCCCCAACGGGAGTAAGTGAAAAAGGGGTGTTTGTAATATTCATTTTCCTTTTATGTACTCTCACAATTAAAATTTCATTATGATTTATCAAAGAAAACCTAAAACCAATATAATTTATATACTATATAGATTAAATATATTATCTCATTATATGTTAAGTATATATAATGTGTGTTTTGTGTGTGTGTGTGTGTAATGTGTGTATTAATTAAGATATGTAAAATATTAAAATATTCTAATGTATACATAAAGAGATATTATGAATATTATAATTTATATATTATCAATGTTGAGTATATCAAGATATATATAGTGTGTGTATATATTATGTGTACATTACATGTCTGTATACATACACATATGTAGTATATATATATATTCTTCGTGAGTATTTCAAATTTAATTTAAACTTCGAAGCTTAAATTTTAATATTTTATACTTTAAATTAAATTTAAAGTATTTAACCATCAAGTTAAATTTTAAAAATTTAAATGTTTTTTGAGAAAAACAAAGTTTCCTTTAAAAAAGTGTTTTTACACTCAGTTTTTTTCTCATTCCAAAACACAGTTCTATATACCATGTTAAAAATTCAGTGAAATATATACCTCATTAGATGTTGTATATACCACATTAAATATTTTCTTACACTTACAAAAAATTGGTTCATTCAGCTCGAAATGAAGCGATGCGCACTTTTTATCAAAGCATATACCTCATTAAATGATGTTTATTATTTAAAAATAAATAAAAACATGTAAAGTTTGAGTCTTGGTTAATGAATGTGACTGAATATATCATTTTTCTTTAAAAAAAATTGTGGACAGTCTCGTGATCTGACCAATTGGCCCATTAATTGACCTGGTTTGATAATCCGTTGGCCCATTTCCCCTTAACGGGCCGGCACGACCCGTTTTACAAATGGGTTCTGCAAAATGCACCCCTCAAATTACTCGCACAACCCTTGTCTATCCATACCTCACCCAAATAACTTGGGTTTTGTACACACCCCAATATTTATTTATCATTTAGTTTTCCATTGCACACCTTTTCATTTAAATCCATCGACTGAGCCATTGTCTACGATATTCATATATGTAGCCACCTCAAGTGTCTAACGGATTTCAAAAGCTACGGGTATTTTTTTCTGTTTCCATCAACTGGGCCATTGTCTAGAAAATATATATATGTAGACATCCCACGTGTCTAACGCATTTATTTTAGTTTATCTAAGATTTGTTGAATTGAATGTTTATGTAAGTAACAACATGGTGTGACCAGCTATGTGTTAGATGTGTTTATGTATTTATTTCGACGACTATTTTGGTTTTTGTATGAGCACTTACTGAAATTGTAATTATGATACTTCAAACAGTGTCTCACAACCATGAATAAACCATCATCCCACTAATCATTCAAAATAACAATACACTATTAGTAAAAATAAAATAAAATAAAATAAATAACATAATTTTAAACATTATATGTATATTTCAAAAAAATAAATAACCTGGATCAAAATTTTCCTTCATTCTTCCTGCTACGACCATTTTTCTTCAAAAACTTCCATAGGCATTTTTGTATTTCAGCAACTCGTTGGTTATCTTATCTTGTGTATCAAAATCCAAGTATAAAGTTTCAATGCATGTAATGATTGCATCCATGACACGCATCATTCTCTAGTTTATCATTCTCCTAGTAGTAGTAAGTTTTCAAAAAGTACCCTACTTGATGTGATGGACTATCAAACTGATTTTTTCCCTTTGTGTCCATGATATATATGATGGGCTTGTATTGAGTTTCATTGTGTTTGTATGCTTTTATTATTTCTTTCTTTGCATTTTCCAATTCTCCTACCAAGAATTCCATTGATGGTTTTTGATCCTCATCAACAAGCCGAAGAACCTTTACAAGAGGACCAAATACATTTAGAACCAAATTAACACCGTTTCAAAAGCTTAAGCTTAAAACAGTAGCCGCTTCCACTTTTCCTTCGGCACTCTTGTACCATTTACATTGAGCCCCCACTCATCGAAAGAAAACATAAGCCTAAGCTTATCGTTTTTCTCCATCAAATTTCATAATGCGAGGAAAGAACTCTCAAATCTAATAACCCCAGGTCTCACAATATCTTTCTTCTTTGTGAACATTCTCATCAAAGACAATGTCTTATGATGGAGCGTAAATAAAGATGGTCAAAGCCTTTGCCTTTTCAATCGCCGCTTTCAATTTAGGAGTCTAACCTATGCCTTCAAGCATGAGGCCTAATGTATGAGCAACACAAGATATCCAAAAAATGTTTGGTATGTTTTCCTTCATCATATTGGCCGCTGCCATATTGTTGCTAACATTGTTTGTCACCACGAATAACATTTTCAAGCCCCACATCTTCGATACACTTGTCAACCCACACTCAAAATATATGTTGTGCGGTGTGTGAATCCTCTGAGTCCTCAATTGATTGAAGAAAACTTGTGCCTTGCTCACAATTAATGCACAAGTTCATTATGCTCCTTCATTTTTTGTCCGCGCGTCCGTGCATCAATCATGATAGAACAACCGTTTCTGCTCCACTCTTCTGCGTGCTTCTTAAGTGACTGTTTTGTCTTCTCCACCTCTTCCTTCAATAGTGGCTCCCTCAATTGGTATTGACTCGGCGGTCTGTAAGTGGGGCCAAACTGACCAACAACCTCAACAAACCTAATAAAGCTATCATCTACAATAGCATGGAAAGAGATGCCAACTTCATACACCCAACGTGTCAAATATTGATGCACTCTATCCCTTCTTTTTTTTTTTTTTCTCCAAAGAGCATCATTAATGATCTATTGCCTCATCTTCGAGCTAACATCCATTGACGTCTCAAGATCAATTTGTGATGCATAATGATCCATAGGTTCAAGTTGACGTGGCCTTTTAGAACACTTAATCCCCACTATTTGGTGCTTAACCTGATAGAAATCCCCACAGCTTGTGTCCACACAACTAGCATTTTAGGGTGTTTAAATCTTCAAAATTCCGTTTCAAAGCACATTTTTGCTCTCCAACTCCTATCGAAGTTTTAGCTGATTCCGCATCATTAGAAGCCACAGAACATGATGCATCCATAAGAAGACTATAATTTAAATAATAAAAAATAAGTGAATCAGCACTAATAAAAAAAAACAGCACTTAATAACAAAAAAGAAAAAAGAAAAAAAAAAACTCCAGATGAGTCATGAGTTCATATAGAATGTACCTAACTCTATTATCTATATACATTATTTATTAATGTATGAAAAATGTTAGACTCGGTCAATTTTACCATTCAAAACTCAGATTACTCATGTTTTTATTTATTTTTTAAATAGTAAACATTATCTAATAAAGTATATGTTTTGATAAAAAAAAATATATATCGCTCAATTTCAAGTTGAATGAATCTATTTTTAGTAAGTGTAAAAAAAATTTAACGAGGTATATGTATTGTCATAATGATGTATATGCTTCACTAGATTGAGATATATAGGACTACATTTTAAATTGTAAAAAAAAAAAAAACTGAGTGTAAAATACATGCAAACAAATGAACAACAAATAGCACTAAAACCCAAATGTTTTCCAATTGGTTTTGTAACATGTAGTTCAACAACAACAATTAAGACAGTAAAACCATGAATGATATAAAATCATATTAAATACTAAATACAACACATGTAAAATGAAATCATATTCATATTCATGATTTTCATGTATTGAAAACCTGAAAATCAGGGAAAAAATCAGAAAACAGAGTCGAAGAGGTTCGTATAAAAGCGAAATATTGAACCAAAATGTAGAACCGGGAAAAAGGTGGGCATAGTCGGGTTGGGCCTAGATCCGAATACGGGCTGGAAAATGTTACATTAGTATGTTAGATTGAGGCAACTTTTGGTTGCACGATTGGACAATTTCTGCGTTTGTAGGAAGCTGATTATACAATTGTGTAACAAAATAATTTATTGTAATAATTTTCTGCAGACAAATAATGCCCAAAACTGCAATTCCAAAAGCTAGGGGGATGACCTTCTTGCCGAAAAAGTTTTAAAACCAAGATTCCTGCCGAGTTAGTCTTGTAATCATGTAATCAAACACACCTTGTCATTTTCATGGTCCAAAACTCAGACGCCACATTTAAAAAAATAAATAGTATAAATCATGTGATGAGATATATGCTTTGATAATTGTAGAAGACCAAATCTATCACACCTTAAGATTCATTTAAAAGGTCATATCGCCTCGGCCCATGACATTGGGCCATAAACATAAAACCATCTCAGGTTGGATCAAAGGGGATTCCATCCCATGATATACTCACACCTTCACGGCAATAGGCACACCCCTCCCACTATAAATAGGAGGGTACCTCCATAAAAAAGGGAAAGCCTTCTTCTTCTTCCCCAAAAAAGACCCTAGACTGAAGCTTGAAATCTCATTTTAATGGAGATTGGGCTTCATCGTCGAAGGTCCTTAGGACGACACCACTTCCAGTGTGAGATCCCAACAAAAAAAGGAATTACGTATGGCTTGATTCCTTAACAAGGGTACGTAGGCAGCCTGATTTACATTGGGTTCAGTCCAGACAAACCTCGTCAATCGATCATATCGTTGTCTCTTCGCGGGTCCACCCAAACCAAGCCCAGATCGTCCTTGAGTCCAACCCATTCGAGGAGCATCACATTTTCATCTCCCACAATAATGAACAAATTTTTATTTTTAATATGTATAAGAAAAAATTTAGCGAGACAATGATGTATATGTTTATTAGATTTCTAATGAATGATACATGATTGTATTTTGGACTGTAAAAATAAAACTGAGTGTAACAACGCACTTAAGGGCGGGTCGTCTAGCAGACCGATTTCCCCTTAAGCAATGCGGCTAAAGGTTGATTCCGCCTAGTTGAGCCCTTAAACTCCACTTAGGCCCATTTTTTAGAACACTAAATGAGATTTATATAATTGTATTTGAGACTATAAAAAAGACTAACTATGTATTTGTTAAAATTTATAAGTTGAAAATTATGTTATATTAATTTCCCTTTTATATATTCTTAAAACTATTTTATAAGTAAAATCATCTTATTTTATCAAACAAAAATTACATTTAACTTCTACATTTAAAAGAAGTAATTAAGTATATTTGACAATTAAACAACAAAAAATTATTTTACAACTTATTTTAATAAACATTCAATACTGGTTATTCTCTGCTTTTGAACAACTACAACAAACCTGTCTAATACTTATTAGATAAGTTAAAATCTATAATCTATAAACTATAATATATAATTTGTAAATTAAAGTTGCAACAAACATGGCCAAGTGTATCAACACTCAAAAAAAAAATTTCCTTGTGATGAATGGAGTTCGTAGGTAAGAGTACCTTTACACCTCCACACCTTTTGGGAGGGAGTCGAATCTTCTGTGGCTAATTGCAAGGACGACCTGTAGCAGCCAATGAAAATACTCATAGTACATGGAATGCACCGTGAACAAATATATTTAAATACTTTTATAGATAAGTGTTTTTTGAGCTAAAATATGGGTTTATCCATTTATAAAAATAGACCATGTTCAAATGGCGATAAAAGTCTTTTTGTTGGATGATTCACAGTGTATTTGACTTACGTGACATATTTTCATTGGCTGTTACATGATTGTTTCTTATACCTAGCTATAAATAATCCCGTTCCTTGTGAGGTGTTTGCTTCGAACCAAGGGATATCATTTATGAGGGTGAATTTTATGGTACTTCCAAGTGAAGATTCAGCAGCAGCTAATGCAATAGCCCACACTAAGTGAACAAATGGAGGATCCATGATTTATATATATCTCAATGAGCAGGCTCACTTCTCAAACTCATTAGAAAAATGTCTACTGTTGATTTTATATTTTGCATTATGGTTTCCTAGATACTTAAAAAGATAGGGGGCAGTTATTTCAACCCCACCAACTCCTTCACCCACCCCCTTTTTTTTTTTTGGTGTGTGTGAGCGTAACCCACCCCGCGTCGCCTCCTCCGCCCGCCTTCGCGAAGACTTCATCATCCTCGACCGCATGTCCCGCGATAACCTCCCCGCCTTCCCCTCCTCCTACTCCGCCCTCCTCCATCAATGCATCCACCACCGTGACCTCCTCCACGGCCGCGCCCTCCACCACCACCGCGATCTCCTCCACAGAGGTGGGAGATGCAGAGGTGGCGACGCGGAGGCCGGCTGCGGAGGTGGCAACGCGGAGGCCGGGGGAGGAGGCGGCGACACAGAGGCGGGGTGGGTAACGCTCACACACAAAAAAAAAAAAAGGGTGGAGGGGGTTGAAATAACCGCCCCCAAAGAGATATCCAAGGGATCCAGTTCCCTGGTTGGGAGTCCCCCAACCTTTTTTTTTTTTTTTGATGTGCAATGCCATGTGTAATATCAGTTTTATAATTTCCAAGTTACCTAGGGGACATTATGCTATATATGTTCTTTTTGTGTGCATTTTAAGTGATTAATGAACCACTTATCCAATTTGTTAATAAAAAAAATAATGATAAACTATGAATAATTATCTTGATTTTGAAATAAAAATAAGAATTTCTTTTGGTCCGCTTAAAGGATTTATTCCCATCTTTGTTTTCATTTTAAGTTTTTAGCAAATATGAATAAAGATAAAATTGATTGATTTTTTATCTTCTAAATTTGGGATAATTTTATCCTCTTCTGAATATTGTTTATGATCTACATGCCTAGAGTCATGCCTCATATCCTTTCTAGTCAAAGGAATTTCTATGGATAGAGGAGAAAATGCATCAATACTTTAAATAAAAAAAACACTTGTACAATTTCATCTTGACCGTTGATTTCTTTTTTGGTGTTTTAATATTAAACAATATTTTTATTTTACATTTGAACCAGGGAATTGATAATCATTCGTGCAACCATTTTGTTAGTCTTAATATAATATATATGATTTGCGTAATAGAGTATATACTTTGTCACAATTAAAAAGTCATTCTTTGGACAACATTTGAGAAATGAAATCAAATGGTTTACCATTTAAACCATAAAAAGGAGGTTCCATAGAACAAAATCACTGTGGAAAAAAAAAACATATTCAAAACAACCAAATCATGTGATTTCACTTTCTGTAGAGCAATCGATTTAGGAACCCACGCTTTCGAGCTAATCTCCTTGGATCATCATCTGAAAACATTTCAATACATGTGAGGATCATAAAATGTTATGTATGACATAAGTATCTATCTATCTAAATGGAATGACAAACCTCTTAGTCTTCCTGCCTGATACAAAGCTTCTTCGGCGAAGGGTCGCCATTGCTCAGCACAAGAGTTGTTGATCCCAAGGCCTACACTGAGACCTCTGAGTAGTTGAATTGTTCGGAGGATGCAAACCAGCTCTTCCGGGAAACTCTGCGATCAATGGAAGCAAATCATGTTAATCTCGTTCTAGTGTAGTTCAGTTTTTCTGATGTTATCACCTGTTTGGGAGCAGTCATAGTCCAAATTTGGAGTGGATAGCTATACTGGGCTAGATAACAATCAACGCAGAATAAGAGATTTTTTTTTTGTTTAGTTGCCTATGGTATACTATTCTATGCTACTTTATCTGGGCCTAGTTGTCGGATTTTATTCTGACAAAACAAAGGGTCAGGCTTTATTCAGCATGTATGGTGCTACACAAATGAGGGGGTTAGAGAATTTATAGGATGGTTTTGTATAGGATGCTACACAAATGGGGGGTTAGAGTAAAAGAACAGTCAGGATTATATCTCGATTTACGGAGAACAAGAAAAGTTGAATTATTATACTGGATAATGAGATGCTTTATTGAGCAGCATACCTGGACAGCAACCTTTTGTAGTGAAGAATCATCCGAAAATGGAGACAACACTGCCACCCCGTCCGGAAGCTTTGTATCAAACATCGCTTTGGCCAAGTTAAGTAGTTCCTTTGGTTCATCATCACATGTGCTCAAAGTTTCAATACCCAGTTCCCTGCATGATGATAGTACTCACAAATTTTTAATCATGGGATCAAGGATATATCAATCCTAAAATATCGATTATATGAATCCTCATATCGTGGAAACCTGGGGATGTGTTTATCTGCTCTAGTGCAATGGAATTGTTGATCTTGCATGTTATTGAAGATACACTAATAATTCAAATCTTTTAATTTCTAGTCGCTTATGAAGTTCAAAAAATGCTCATACTTGTAGCTCTGTGAGACCATTGAATGATCATTATCAACAAGTGAGAGAATGAGATTGGCGTATCCAAGCCGTATATTATTTGGGAGATCCTTCACTTGGCCATAGTCTAGCAAGGCAACCTGGTGGAGAAAACATAGAAAATAACATAACTTACATAAAAATAATTACATACAAAATTTGGTAGACAAGCACCAACATATAATTCATGCACAACAAAGGCATGATATTCACTGTGTTGATAATATTGCTGTTATATTTTTATAAAAGAAACAGGACCGTTTTAATCAGTCAGTGTAGACCATGGGAGACAGTATTCTCCTTCCCTTTATTATAGATCAAAACAAGTAAATTAGTGTATTTACATGCCAACTTAAGTGACCACGCTTCTTATGCAATATGTTGGTTCCGTAACTTGGAACTCTTAAGGTTAAAATCATAATACTGATTTTTTGTTGTTTGGTTAACATCATGGGGACCAATTTTCAGAAGAAGAAAAATACAAGAGAACTCTCTCAGATATTTTTAACTCACGCAATCTACCAGATCTTTCGATGGACCTAAACCAACTGTTTATGCGATTACATCTGCTTGTACAGTTCCACATGAAAAATATTTCCAAAGGCATTAGACACAAAAGATAGATTTCTGTAATAACTCACTTGCCTCTGTGTCTTTACAGATTAGAATATTTCCCGGATGGGGGTCTGCATGGAAAAAACCACTCTTCAAGATCATCTGACCATATGCAAGTGTTAGGCTTTTCAGGATCTTCCTACACAAATTCAAATTTGATAATAGCATCAAAATGAAAATTTTGTCAAATTTAATGAGTCAGTAAATGACTCAACACCCAACATCAACACATGACAATTTCCATGATATATTTCTAATGACAAGGATTAATGGGTGAAAACGAAGTGAACACAATTGAGCTGTTGTACATGCAATTGTGTTAGGGGTAATGTTGCATGAATTTTATGAAGTATGGGCTGGAACAACATGAACAATGACATAGAGGCACTCAAGAAAATTTTCAAAAGAACAACCTGAGGTCAGCACCCCAGAGGCACCCATCCCTTTCACCCAGACAGATTTAAAACCTATTATAAATGCTTTCATTAATGTTTAAACTAAGGTATCTAGACATTTCTGGTTAGTTCCTAATATCAACACTTACAATAATCTCCCTCCAACATTACTGGATAAAACTAGAATGCAATTTTTTTATTTCTCAACTTGACATTCACCCCATCTTCAACTCATCAACCAGTGCTAGATCATCCAAAAATTGCACCCAGCAATATAATCCTAGATGCAAATCAGATGTCCATCGCAAGTGGATATTCATATGGACCAAAACTGGGCCTCTAATCAAGGTCAAAGGCATAAAGTAATTTAATAATCTCTCCGTGCTGATCATTAACTCGTCTTATTGTTTTTTTCCTGACATCAAGAATAACTCCTACCACTTGTTTCCTCAAATTCACCATATTTAGTTCTTCATGGATATATCATATGCCTTTTCTAATTCAACAGCTACTATATGAAGATTTTTATAAAAAAAATCAATATAGTTTTCTGTCATTTCTGTTGTCATGTCAACTTTTTGAATGTGTGTTACATATTTAAATGCTATGGATAAACAAACTCAAAATCCTATGAGAATCGAATATTACCATCAAAATGTCTATATGAATGATGAAATTCAACTGTTTCAAGTCCCAGATATCAGAATAACGTTTTCCCACAAATGGATCATAAGTTCATAACTCAAGGTTTTAAACCCTAGATAAGGTGATCTTTTGTGTCAACCCTTATTGATAGTGTTTAAACTTTTTTTTTCCCTCAAAAGAAGTGCCCAAAAGAACTGTGAATTAAATTAACAGAGAACTAAAATCATACCAACTTTTTAATGATGTAATAGTATTAAGCAATTAGTGAATGACATGTAAAAAATGCCGTTACTC
The DNA here is from genome assembly GCA_030737845.1 of Acorus calamus. Lineage (NCBI taxonomy): Eukaryota > Viridiplantae > Streptophyta > Magnoliopsida > Acorales > Acoraceae > Acorus > Acorus calamus. Next base: position 6,180,216 of record CM060875.1, read on the forward strand.
GTCATACAATTATCTGTCAGATAATAGTGGGTGGCCATATTGGGCATAATTTATAAATGTAAAATACATTTCCATATAGAAAAAAAAATCTTATGTCTGCATTAGTTACACTTCAGAAAATGTAATTGAAGTGGAACAAAGTAAAATGTTATTAATTGAAAAATCTTCAGCCACCAATAACAGGAAGTTACACAATCCAAGTAACAAATCATAGAGAATGATAAGGGAAAAGGGACTTCATACTCTCTAGGAGAACCAAGGGCTTACTGCTTAGCCACCGCTGCAAGCCTACCACCAGGATCCATGCCTCTTTTAGCTATTTCATCACCAAGATTCAGAATTGGAGTGCCATTCATAAACTCCATAACTAGCACCTTCCTAACAAGGACCATTTATTTCTGCCTTCAGTAAATGGTTGGTGACCCATGTACTTTTGTGGGTGTGTGTATCAAATAGTGAACCAATAGAATAAAAGGCGAATATAGCTAATAATATGTTTAAAGATGGGCATTTGTTAATATTTGACTCATACATATGGGTGTATTTGTAATGAAGAGGTTGATGGAAACTCAGCAAAGATAATACATCATCACATTGTACTATAACTATGAGATCAATAGCAAATACCATGATTTGATTTGATTTATTCATTTATTTATTTTGGGAGGGAAGTAAAGCAAACATACAATAAAACAAAGAATGATGGCAGCAATGATCAATCCAGAATTTTTTTGTTTAAGAGAGACTCGTCTATACCGACTTTCATTGGTTCAAAGAACACGGTCTGAATGTAGGGTAAGAAAATTTCATTTACCCCAACTCTCATTGATCAATTCAAAATGTTATGAGCCCAAATTCAATGAACATATGATCCAAACTGAAAACCACTTAGTTATCTTCATACCTGACTTCATTAAATCAGAGAATCATATTACATTGTTGTCCTGATTCACTCTGCCCAAAAGTCACCAATTAGTGCACAGGCTTCTGGAGAATTTTCTTCCACCACAATATTGTCGACTTGCTTGCTGTTATCTGACTTAATCTTATTGTCCAGCACCCAAGTCCTTATCAAGGTGACGGGATGGATTACATTGTTTGTGGATAGTCATGTTACTTGGTACATGATCGTGTAGGTGCGTGGGTAAAAAGGCCATGCATATGCATGGACAGAGATCCTCATGTCTAAACCATCTACCAGATCACACATTGAAATACATGCACAAGAATTTAATTAAATAAACATTACATCCTAACATCTCCCATGCAATACATGATCAATCTAAACATTGTGTACTCCCCAGCTGTTTGGTATTCCCTAAAGTCTTCAATTTATGCCTCATAGAGTTAAGATTTGGCTAATATACTCATGCATTCATATTTTTCGCATGTTCCCCTGATTATCCTCATTTCAGCCACAAATAACTAATTTAAACGTCCTTTAACAGCCCAGTGATAGGATCTATGTATTAATAATTTGTGTTCTTAAAGATCCCTAAAGCAAAAACTTCAACACCCTCGGTTCAACTTGACATAGCCCATCTCATAATGGTTCATTTTCGACGTTATTAATCTCACCATCCTATCAGAGGAATTTCATTGATAGCTTCTCAATTTTTCATATCCTTCCACTACATCTTAATAAGTTTCCCCTTCCTGTACTCAATACCATCATGGCATAAACCTCAACTAACTCATCATTTGTTAATGATTCTCTCTCTTAAAAAATTACTATTTTGCCCCTTGTGAACTTCCTCCATTGCTCATGCCTAATCTCACTATTCATAGTTTTGCCAAGCACCCACCTTAACATTAACTTTTAGCTAAATATAACCTATCCACCTATTTTCACATTTGAATCCAAATAACACAGCCAGTCTATATGTCATCTAATGCAATTTTAAATTGAACTTCTATAGTGGTCATCAATCCCATGGTAGTCCGAATACCAACCTGGTCCACCTCCACTTTATCTAACCAAAATATCCCATCTTTCCAAATTATTAACCATCAGCAGATGAATCTTCAGTTAATTAATGAACTTGTTAAAAACACATGCCATTTATAATACAATCTTCTCAAATTTGGATTTTCTTTTTAGTTAAAGTTAGTTAGTTTGAGTTCACGGATAATGATGATTATATAAAACTGTAGAGCCCATATGATCCGGTAAAAGTGATCTGATTAAAGTCATCAAAATGAAAAATATATCAAATTATCAATATAAAAACAACTAAAAGACCAGGATATTTAAATTGTCAAGATAACACACCTAGTTGACATGTTAGGGATCACCCGAGGCACCATAACTGGAGCCTTTTTATTGTTAGAATGCAGAAACTGCCGAATCCTTTGCATAGCATCAGTCTCCCTTAGAAAGTCAAATTCATATCCGATCTTGTACAAGAATAACAGAAAAGAAAAACAACTACATCATCATGATAAAATGAAATCATGTTTTATGCAAATTTCACAGAGTATGGAGTTTGGTGATAAAATTCTTAGATACAGCTTTAAAAAAATTTAACACAGACGTTACAATGTTGAATTAATGTGAAACGGAAGCAAAACACTAGAAGTTTTGTATAAATCGGAGATCCCTTGTCTCTGATTTTTTTCAAGGGGACATTTTTCTCTCAATGAAATGTTCCAACCTTCGCTCAAAAAAACGAGAAAGCTGACAGAAAAAAGCTAAATGTGGCATAATTTTTGTAGGGCTTGCAGTTTATTGTTCTGTCCAAATGTTGGAGCAGTCAGCAGCATGTGAATGAGCATAACTCCACCAGTATCAGATTGCAAATTTCTTTGCAGCTTACAGCATACTTATTTGTTTCAATATGACAACATGAAGTCATTTCATCAATACTGTATGTAGGAGAAGCAGGCGGTGCTGTTCGAAGATCTAAAATTTTTTATGCAAAGACAGGCTATCAAAATTATTACAGGGAACACCTTACAACATAGAACTACATGCACGTACACACACACTTGACACACCCACAAATTGTCAAATTTGAGAAGTTTAACTTCAAATGAGATATCTAGGAACTTGTCAAAACATGATCAAGAAATATGTGATTTTGTGTTGAGATTGAGAATGTGTGCACGGTTGTACGTACATGCTTCAGGGGCATTTAATATACGATTCACAAGGAATGCACATGAGATATAGATGGTTTTTCATGGAAAATTCTAAATCGACAATCATCGTTCATTTATTAAATTTCTTATAAAACATTTCATAAGAAACATGATGAACAAAGAGAGATATGACAATATAGCTTCCAGACTACCTGTTTCTCTAGTTCTTTGGCAGGTGAGAAAAGATCGAACTTTATATCTGTCTTTTGCAAAAACAAAACAAATGATTGTAGATTATGAATATCTGTCATCATCAGCTCATGAACTCCAGGATGTTGAACCTAAAATGTGCAGAGAAGAGTTAAAAAAGAATCATAATAATTATTAAATGAATGATTATTTGAATTTACCTTAACAGCAACATCAGCATTAATGCCTTTTACTCTTGCCCGGTGAACCTTTTTTAAAGAACCAGAGCAGATGTGAGGAACCATTTGTGTAATGAACAATTTACTATGCAACTATAACAAAAAAATCATAAATAGCCATTTTATAAAATATAAAAAATTCAATCTCACACAAACCAAAATATGAGGGATTACAAAATCCATGAGGCAGAAAGATCAGATAGGACTAAAAAGTCGAGAAGATGATAGAAATGAGTTGCTCTTGCCCCTTATTTTCGATATCATATCTCACAGTGAGGACAGAATATTTACAAGTCTTGCACAATGAATCATTCCACATCTTAGCAAAACCACATTGTGTCATTTAGTCACCATCAATTTATTTCTCCCATTGACTAATGAGTAATGAGACTAGGAAGGGCTAGTTAGGTGCTAGTACTCAGCTTGTTGGCTTTACAGAGGTTACAGGTGTGGGCAAAGGTAGTAGATTAAAGGCAAGGGCTCTTTTTATGTTTTGAGCCTTGTTTCCATGCATCGCTATAGGGCTGTTTTTAATCACTGGGATGCAATAAAAATGTGAGGTGTGTGTGTGTCACAGAAACAAGAAAATAAAAAACATCAATTCTTTCTTGGTCTCCTTTGAAATTTCAAAAGATGTCCACCACATGATCCTTTTTATAGATTGAATTTTGATTCTTGGATTCTGATATGATAGCATAAAAGATGATCTCTAAATATAATGATTTCATAAAAAATAAATACAAAAAAGCCCTCCCATAGACATAGATTCATCTCGAAATGGTCAAGATGACCCCATGATAGGATTGAGCAAGTCATGTACTCCTACAAGCTATCAACCTGCCAATGACAGTAAGTAGATAAATGTGGGAATGTAAGTTGAAAAATGATGCGGCACAATACATTCAGGATGTCTTAAGCCCGTAATACTTGGACTTCAACTTGGGGAGATTTGTAAAGTTGTCATAATTATCCTAGTAAACCTGTGCAATTGAAGCGGAGCCAATAGGGACCACATCAAATCGTTCAAAAATTTCATCAAAACTTTGACCCAGCTCCTCTTCAAGTACAGACCGGACAACTTCAAATGGGGTTGCAGGGGCTTGGTCACACAATGTGACAAGTCTTTTCACCCAAGCTGCTGGTGCCAGGTCAGGTTTCCCGATAAGTTGAGCAGCCTGAATCAAAATATAAACCAAATCCTTGATTTTAACAAGCAAAGTAAATATTTCAAAAAGATATAACAACTAAATGTGGTTATAGGGAGAATACACAAGAAATTGCTCAGCAAAAAGCATGGGCATATCCAAAAAGAGATAGTTTCAATTTTCAAAAGAGAACATGAAATGTATGAAAACCATTTTCAAGTCAAGTTACAGACTACAAGAGAATATGGTTAATCTAAATGCATGTTTCAATAAAATTTATAAACAAATTAATTAAAAACATAGCAGACATATAATTCTCAACTTTGATATTTCCAGGACCCGGTGATGCCTGTGACATAAATTATAAAAATAGTCTATGGCAAATGTTACTTGTTGCAAGGCACCCAAACAATTCTTACTGCCAACTAGAGATCCCATTCTAAGCAAAAGAAAGCTAATTTGGTCTAGAATAGGTCTGCAGAACATTGTAACATGAGTATTTTATTTAGTGCAATTCAAGTTGTCTTCTTCACTCATTTGACAGCATTTTTACTTATTATGTGAATTTTAAGCCCATTGAAGGACCCAGCTAATTCTAATATTGGGAAAAAAACAATCTAGTATAACCAAGAGGAAAAATAAACTTAAGAGAAAAGCATGACAGTCGAACCTGTTAGATTGATTATTTTTCAAAAAAGTCCAAGATCCATATCAAAGCTGCAATATGTACCAGAAATCTAGACAATAGAGCACAAAGAAGATACCAATTATATGAAGGAAACTACCTTACCAACTACATTGAACGCCTTGAATATTCAATTAAATTTTTTTAACGATACAACCAAAGAAAAATTACAATAAAGCATTCCATGGATGATAAACAAACCCAACAACCCAGAATGACATACATAAATGTCGGGCAAAGTGAAGAGAAGCATAAAACCCCATATATTATAAAAGCCATTTGAGGCAGAGCATTTTCACACCAAATAGAGGAAACCCACCTCCCAAAATCTCATTTTTCTGGTTCAAACACACACACAAACACACACAAACTTAAGAGAAAAGCATGACAATCAATCTTTTATTTTTCAAAAATTCCAAGACCCATATCAAAGCTGCAAAATATATTAGAAATGTAGACAATAGAACACGGAGAGGATACTAATATAGTAAAGGAACTACCTTCCCAACTACATTGAACTCCTTCAAATTTCAATTAAATTTTTTAATGATACAACCAAGGAGGTGTGGGGTTTGGGGTATGAAGACTCCTTTGAAGGTCAAAGGTCTTATGTGACTTGCCTACCAAGATATATTATTGACAAAGTCATATAGAGATAAATGGTCCAATCAGGAGGACCTCACTTGCCCATTATGTTATGGAGGAAATAAAACAATGGAACACCTTTTGAGGCAATGCCCTCTTGCCAAACAAATTTGGTCCTTGCTCAAGAAGATGACAGGGCTCGATGATCAATTATCTTCATTAGAGGGCATGTGGGATGCAGGGATAAAACTCAAGAAGAAAGGAGACAGAAGTGTGAAAGCCAAGATTTCACAATCTCTAATCCTGGCAGCAATGTGGGCCATTTGGACTTTGCAAAGCCATCTCCTCTTTCGTGGGGAGAAGGTGTATGCAGAGAATGTGTGGGAAAGGGTGCAACATCTCATTCAAGATTGGGGATGGTTTTGTGTGGGTGTTCATAATGCGTTGTTTGTAAGGGGTAAACTCCTTATCGAGGAGTAGGCCTTGTATTATGTTGGGGGTACAAGTAAACATCTCTTCTACTCATATCAACTGCCTGGGTACCACCTTCAGGTGCTTTTGTATGCTTTGGACACCTATTTCCATTTCTTAAAAAAATTGAGGTAAGTTGCCTACCATATTTTTGCCCCCCAAAAAAAAAAAACCATGATACAACCAATGCCCAATTACAATAAAGCACTCCATGGATGACAAACAAACCAAATAACCCACAATGAAACACCAAAATTCACATGCATAATCTGAAGAAAAGCATAAAACCCCATTTGAGGCACACCATTTTCATACCAAATAGAGGAAACCCATATCCCAAAATCCCTTTTTTTTGTTCAAAAAGAAACACAGACGTGTCAATTGATCACCTTGAGAAAGAGCCCACCAAGCTCAGAACACAAGGAGTAAACTTTATCCGCTGCGAGCTCATGTTGCCTCTCCCACATCAACGTCTGCTTCTCCACATCATTCACAAACTTCACTCTCAACTGACAAACCTATCAAACAAACCCAATATAAAAAAAAACAAAAACACACCCAAAACAGCGAAAGAAAGAGAGACAGAGAGATTGACTTTGTAGGTGGTGTAGATGTCGACGGCGCGGACCCAGAACTGGAAGGAGCGGTGGAAGAAGCGGAGGTGAGGGGAGAGGCTCTGTTGGAGGTCTTGGAGTGGTAGATGGAGAGGTGGTGGCGGCATTGGTTTGGTTGAGGTTCTTGTATTGCTTGGTTTGGGTGTTGATGAAGCAAAACAAGGGATCATTGGGTCTGGAGTGGGTGCATGAGAGAATTCTTGTTTGAGAGGTTGCTCTGATTGATTTTCTATGAATGATTTATTGCGTGTTTTTTTGGATTTTTTTTGAGAATGAACGAGTGGTGGAACTTTGGAAGGTTTTGGTCCCCCCAAAAAAAAAAAAAATCTCGTATATTTTCAAAAGCCAAATATTAAATTAAAGACTGAGGCTCCGTTTGGAAACACAGATTGAAAAGTAGATTTTGGAATAAAGCTGTTTTTTAAGATGATTTTAGACTTTGACTTTTTTGGGATGCTTTTTTTAAATTCAGGAATCAATATTTGGAAGGAATTTAATGTTTGGTAGAAAAAGTTGCTTTTCAATTCAAAAAATCGATTCCGACAAAAAATCGTTGTTTTTGAGATTTTAAAAACACGGATTTCGAGAGAGAAATTAAAAGGAATCCAGCTTTTGATTCCGCCGGAATCAAACCCGTTTGGCTGCACGATTTTGGGATTTTAGCTTTTCAAAAAGCGGAATCATACCCAATCGTGCAACCAAACGGGGCCTGAGTAAAATATCCAAAATAAACTTGTAACACAAGAATAAGCTGGTCTAGAATACATAATTATTCTCGTATAAATAAAGAATAAATAATTTTTGTTTAGTTGTGTTTTTAATTATTTTTATTAAGAAATATACTAATAAAGTTTTTATTATTTAGTTGATTATTATGTGAATAATGATGACTGATAATTTAACATGTTAGCCCATTTATACTAGTAGAAATATATAATAGATTAGGTGAAATAACACAATTCCATATAGGATCTGGAATACCAGTGCTAGTTTATTATCATCTATCTTGACATAGCTATACTCATTTATTTCTTGTGAACAAACAATTTTTTGGCCTTATTCTCCTATGTACTTCTCTATTTCTGTCATTTTCTCTTATCCAAATGGGGTAAAATTTATAAAAACCAAAATTGGTCTTTTTAAATTTTATTAAAAAAAGTTTTTATCAATCTTGTAATTTAAGAGGACTATATTGTCCTTATTTTATATTTTATATGATAATTAAACTCTCTTTCATCTTCTTTTTAAAATTTATCACAACTTCAATTTAAAAAAAATGTTTTTTTTCTTTTAAAAATGATCTTTACATTGTTATATTTCTGAATTGGGCATATCTATTTCCACCAACCAATTGGCTAATATCATCAACCAAAAAATAAAAAAATAATAATTTAAACAATACTAATCCCACTAACCATTCGACAGTCTCCCTGTCAACCACTGCTTAACCCATTCGACAATTTCCTTGTCGACCACTGTTTAAATCATTCAACAAACTCTTTGTCAACCTTCTTTTAAAACCTTCGACGGTTAGTCTGTCGACCTGAGAAGATCATTTAAATTTGTTCGGCTTTGTTGTTGTTTGCATTTGATGTTGGTTAATTAGTTGGGCTTTGTATATAGAACTTTTGGATTGAACCAATTTCCTTTGTTGTTTGCATAATGCGTGTAGTTAGATTTATGGTTATTGGTGTTTAAGAATAGCAAATCTGGATAGATTCATATGATGATATAATGATTGGTTATCAATTGAATATGATTTTATTAGATTTTTTAAGGTGCATAATTAACCTCTTGATCTTGAATCGAATATGATTTTGTTAGATTTTTAGGTGCATGACTAACTTCATTATTTTTTCTCTAGTAATGGTAGTTTTGATTTGTCTAATATTTAATTTAACTGAATTGCCTAGTTGTGATACCTTTGGAGTTCACATTGTTACAATTATGTTCATGTTTTTTTAATGTATTAAGAGTTGAGTGAATATATTGTAAATGTTGAATGAAATGTGAATGTTAATGTGATTGTGAATGCGTTTATATCTTAATGTACATTGAATGTTGAATGTAATCGAATGTGTCTCAGGTCGACAGACCAACTGTCGAAGATTTTAAAGAAAGGTTGACAAAACATCTATCGAATATTTTAAATGGTGGTTGATAGACCTACTGTTGATTGTTATAAAAGAATGTTGACAGAAAAACTGTCCAATGGTTGGTGGAATTAGTGTTGTTCAAATCATGATTTTTTTATTTTTCTAGTCGGTGAGAATAGTTAATTGGTTGTGGAAGTAGACGTGCCCTTTTGAATTTTTTAATATACTATTAACAATCAATAGCAAATATGGAATAAAAAAATAGCATTCCAAATTGTCAATAGATCTTATAAAATTTAAAAATATCCCAAATAACATATAGAAGGAATTAGGGATGGCAATGGGGCGGGTTGAGACGGGTTTTGTAAATTCCAAACCCAAACCCGTGACGGTTTTTTTTTTCATCCCAAACCCGTCCCATTTAGGTCGGGTTGAGTCGGGTCGGGTTGGGCCAAGACAGGTTTAAAAAAAAATATTAAAACATATTTTTATATAATATTTAATCTAATATAAAATTTTAATAAAAATAAATATTTATTAGAATAAATCTTACAAAATAAAAAATAAAATAAGAAATATAAATTTTCAATTTCCATAATAAGTGACAAATATAATGTTTCAATTTTTATTTGAATACCAAAAGACTACTGGGTCTATGTTTATATGATTTCAAATTTTAATTAATGTTTGAATTTTTTCATTCTTGTTATTCAGATATTCTTTTTGGAACATCAAATGAAAATATAAACTATGTAATTATTTTAACAAATATTTAATCTTAATATTAATTGCAACCGGGGTGGGTTTGGGGCTGGTTTTGCTTAGTAAACCCATTTCCCGTCCCAAACCCGCCGGGTTTCATTTTAACCCAAACCCAACCCGTTCCAACCGGGTTAGGTGGGTCGGGTACCCTATTGGGATAGTTCCACTGCCATCCCTAGAAGGAATTCAAACTACACACTACTAAACGTACCCTAAAATATAGTAATGCTAATTTTTATAACGATGAATCTTAATAGTGTATTAAAATATTAAAAATATACACACATTCTCAAATAAAATATTTTTTATATTGTTTAATATTTAAATGTAGTGTGTGAAACATTGTTAATTGGATTAGAGAAAGTTTAAATATTAAATAATATAGGGATAATTAAGTCATTTTAGATTAGAATAGGGTTAGATAAAAAAATTGTTATAATTCTACAAGTTGACTAATTTGGGTATTTAGTTTTTTAGAAGATTTTTTAGGTATCTTACCTAAAATACACACACATATATAAATTTATTATCTCACTTTAAATAATACGCAGTTTACAAAAATAATTGTATAAATAATTAATTATCTATTTTAGTTTCATTTTTATGGTTGGGTTGGGTTGGGTTGGGTTGGGCTGTGCATGAAATTTGGTAGAGTGTTGTTACACTCAGTTTACATCACCAACATTTTCTCATACCCCACGTAGGATTGCTCACGTAGAATTTTTTTAAAATGCCACGTCAGCTCTTGAAAACTGCCTATTAAAAAAAATTCCCAAAAATTGCCGCCATTTTTTTTATTGTAACCCTGCTTTTTAACATTTTCATTGCCATCCTTTTTTATTTTCATTTATTGTTTCTGTTTCTTCTCTCTCTCTCTCTCATCAATGACAACCACCATTGACCAACCACTGAAGGGGGTGATAAAGAGGTACCACTGAAGGGGGTGATAGAGAGGTACCATTGAAGGGGGTGATAGAGAGGTACCACAAGAAGTTCGACCGTGCCGTCCCCACCGCCGTCCATTTCGACGCTCATCGACATGAAATCTTAGATCCCCTCAACTCCGTAGTCCGATTTGATGATGTTAAGCATCATCAGACTATTATCCATTGATAAGCTCTTGTTGCAGATGGTGATCACAACCTGTTTAATGAAATGTGTGAGTGGAATTGTCAGTATTAATGATGCGTTTGTTTGTTGTAGGTGGATGCGCAGGCTGATTGAGGAGATGGAGAACCTGTTGGATGTAGTGGAGACGGTGGTGGTGGAGAAGGAGTTGAAGGTGACGCGGTCTCTGTTGGAGCTCCCCGTCTGGGGTCTCCGAGAGACCCCGTCGCAGCTCTAGCTAATGGTGGTGAAGGCAATGATTCATATTAATTGAGGTTATGATGGGTCTTTTGTAGATGTGTTGTTATTTTTTTTTTACAAATGAAATTAAATTTTTTATATCTATGATTGTGATCAGTGTTTGTTTTTTTTTTTTTTTGCGTGATGGTGTTCTTGCTGTTTGAATTTGTGTATGATACGTGAGTTTTGTCATTCCATTGGATCTTTTTTGTTATTAGAGGATAATAAAAATTAATGAAGTATATACCCGATCTAATGAGGTATATACTTATATAAGGAGGTATATAACTCATTGGATGACAAATAAAGTACTTGAGACTTGAGACTATAAAAAGAATTCTATATAAAGTCGTTTTGCCTTGGGTAAAAAAGAATATGCTCGAATTTGATATTAAAGTAAATATCAAGGATATTCTTGTGTGTAATGCTGAGGTGCTCTCTTAGGCTTTCAAATGCGGTATGTTGCTAACAAAATTCATTATCCATAAATCCAGCAGTAATCATAACACGCATATAAGCCATATCATCATTGGTGTTAAAATAACAATGAATATCAAACATCTTTCAAGCAATCTAATGGCTTGTATGGGTAAACTTCAGTCAGCCGCAATTATAACAGACTAGTGCAAATTGATTGAAGATGACATCTGTAAGGTGATGTTTGACACTATTAAACATGAATAAGCATTTAACAAATTTTGATGGCACATGCAATGTTTGATTGAGCATATACCTCGATAGGTTCATAAACATTTGAAATGATTGAGATCACAACCATAACAACTAGACGAGGAATCTAACATATGGATGATATCACAAATGTAGAAGTGAACAATATGGTTATTTATAACCAATTGACTTGTTGTTTCTAACCTGGCATGGACATTTCTTCAAGTTCTGTAAGGTGATATTTTACGTTCTGAACTTGGCTATTTGTATTAAACGTAAATAAGTATTTAACAAGTTTTTAATGACACATACAATGTTTAATTGAGCATATACCTCGATAGATTTATAAACATTTGAAGTGATTGTGATCACAACCACACCAGCTAGACGAGGAATTTGACATATGGATGACATCACTAATGTAGAATTGAACAATTTGGTTATTTATAAGAAGTTGACTTATTGTTTTCAACCTGGGTAGACATTTCTTCATTGTGCTACTTAACTAACCCATACTAACGTACCTATCTAGGCACCATATGCATATACGTAACTTAACAAAGCATATACCTTATACCACGAAGTATATAACATAACCAACAATCACATTACACAATAATTATTAAACAAAATAATCACACCACACAATAAAAAATCATTATGTATATGACAGCCAAAACATGACTGAATAAACATCAACCAAAATTGTACCATTTATTTGTTCAGATTTACAAAATTCATTACTCATAAATTCAACGGTAATCATAGCACGCATATAAGCCATATCATCCTTGTACAAAAATGGAAATGAATATCAAGTATCATGCAAGCAATCCAATGATAGAGGATGACATCGCATTCTTGCTTACCGGACTGCTGCGGAGCAGGAACATCAAGAACATGAGGCCACCCCTCTACATGAACGTTATTTTTCAATATAGCATATTTGGCTGAATTTTTTAATTTGCAATATTTATTTTTAAAGATACAAGATAAGATTAAAAACAATTGAAACACCAAGACATTGAATGAAAGACAATGATTTATTAAACGATATGCTATGCAAAGAAAATAAGGAAATAAAGAATCTCCGTGAAAAAATGATTTATGAAAGCATATGCTAACATGAGAAAATAAAGATAACAAGAATCTTTGTGAAAAATACCTTTTTGAAACCATTTGCTACCAAAACAAAATAAGAAAATAAAGAATCTCTGTGAAAAATGAATAATGAAACCATATGCTAACAAAAAAAAGAATATCCACAAAAACATAATTTATGAAATAAAACCATATGCTAACTAAAGAAAATAAGGAAAACAAGCATATCTATAAAAACATAATTTATGAAGCTATATGCTAACAAAAGAAAATAAGGAAGCAGCAATCAAAAGGGAGACAATGGTGAAGATGCAGAAGATCCATGCTTCAAAGACAGTGAAGACGCAGCAAAGGTACCACACTGGCAAAACGGTGAAAACAATGGTGAAATACCACACTTGCAGATGCCGATAGTAAGCCATATCGATGATATCAGAGGGTGAGTGAGAGAGGCGAAGGGAAGAGAGAGGGAGAGATTTCATTTTGTGAAAGACGAAAAGGTTGGTTAAAGAGACTATGTGAGTCTTCTAGAGGTAAGAGGAGAGAGACGAAGATGCAGTAAAATACACTGAAAGCAGAACGCTTTTTGTCAGACCTTTTCATCAGCTTGTCTTTGGTATTCACGCCAGATATATTTGTGTTTCATGGTATATACCAGATAACAGATGTATATACCACATCAGTTAGAGCATGCCCAGCTTTTCCAAACTCCACATCGGTGCCTTTCGTACATTTAGAAACATCCACTTAAGCCATCAAATCAATGTCAGCGCTCTTTTTTGAGAGGATAAGCATTCTACGCCATCCATTATTTTATTTAAAAAATGTTACAATCATTTAATGTATGTCAATCGGTTCTGTCATTTTATTTAAAAAAATGTTAAATCATTTAATGCATGTCAGTGGATTTTGTCAATCCGCTCTTATCGAAGAATTTTGAATTTCAAAATTCTCAAAACCCATCCGAGCCCATCGAATGATTCCACGTCAGCCCACTCTCACCATGTCAGATCCTACGTGGGGTCTGAGAAACGAACGGGAAAACCACCTGAGTGTAACATTATCCACCAACTAATTGGCCACATGTTATAGAGGGGCCTCTATTTGTATACCTATATTTACAAAGCACACCTTTGACCTATGTTTGGATACAGAATAATATTTATTCTGGGATATATAGTTAAACCAGCATAAGTGGGTATAGCAGTGGAATAACTAATTATGTGTTTGGTTGTGTTTTGAATTATTTTCTTTAGGAAATGTAATAATAAATTTTTTTTTTTTTGGATAAAATGTGAATAAAGCGTGGATAATGATTTATAAAAAGTAAAAAAATGAGATGGTTCCATCTCATTTTTTTACTTTTTATAAATCATTATCCACACTTTATTTGATAATGAATTAAAGTTTATTTGACATGTGATTTATAAGAGGTGATGATAGTTTATTTGACAGTAGGCCCACATATTCTTTTGGTGGAATAATCTGGAATAACTTTAATTCTAAGGGTTGGGCTGGAATTCATATACCACTTTATACCAGTTTATTCTGGTATAGGTTATCCCAGGGTATCCACTACATACAAATACCAAAAATTATTTATTTTTCTTTTTTCCAGGTTATTCCGTGACCTATTCCGTATCCAAACAAGGTGTAGTTAAGTCTTTCCACACCCACCCAAAAAATGCATTATTTAATCCCAATACTTAAGTAAACTTAGGTTTTCCATTGCACACCCCTTCTGGCCTTCAATCAATTCATTTGAAAGCTCAGGAAATATTAGATTTCATGATATTTTTGATATTTTATTTTGTGATATTTCATATTATTATACATTTGAAGCGTCTGGGTCGTCGGTCGTGACAAACAAACCCTAGTTCTCTCTCTCACTCTCTAGTCTCTACCTCTCTGTAGAACCACCCAACTAATTAATATTCTTAGAAGTATTTTGTCATTAAACCCCCCCTAAGTTCTAGGTTTTTAGGTAAGTTATTTTTATTTGTTTAATGTTGGGTTGGGGGGGGGGGGGGGGGGGGGTTAGGTTTAGGATCATAATTATTATGTGAGCTCTATACACTCAATCTTTTTTATGGTCTCAAATGCAATCTTATAAACCTCGTTAACTCATTGCATTGAGGTATATATCTTGTTGAATATTTTCTATAAATTATATCATTCAATTTATTGGATTATATATTTCACATTTTATAAAAATATATACATATCTTATTAGATGAGATATAAAAAACAAAAAAAAACATGTGGGATCTATGTTTTGAGTATAACATTCTTCTTATTATATATGATTTTATTGGAGAATATAATATACTTTTTGCTTTTGTGAGTTAGCTGCTCACAAAATTAGGCCCAATTTTTTTTACACGAGGTTTATTATAGTTTTTTTTTAATCTTTTTTTTTTTTTTTGCTTTTGGTGGGTTTTAATCTTAGGTTAGATGTAGATGGTCTGCTTTGATTAGGATATATATATATATATTTTTTTTGTTATAAACTATATAATCAGGGTCAGTGAAGAAGAGAATTTTAGGATTCATTGATCAATAACAGAGGCAATCTAATATTTTTTTAAATACTAAAAAGAAAACATCAATGAAAAATAAAAAATTCAAACTAATTAATGCTAAAAATCTCTTCTCTAATTTTTTTTATTAGTTTCTACAGTAGACCGATAAATGGATCATCGATAATAAATAGATTTGCATGTACATACAAAACATTAACATCAAATTTTTGTTGATAGTGGTAATTATTTAAAACTACCTACAAATATTCTTTTACACTAAAATCATTTGCATAAATAACGCGGATACACTCAGTTCATTCTGCAATCATGTCTACAGTTTAAAAATGGTCTCTAACACCTCTACATCATGATAGTATAGTATACACCATAGTATCGTAATATATGAAAATTAAAATATATTAATATATCACATTATATATTTCATTACAAATGGGTTTTAATGAAGAAATTTATATTTTTTTCAAAAAAATCAATGATATTTGCGAACTAAGCTACAGACAGAGCATGATATATCATTTTTCTATGCAAATATATCCTTGCATCCAGTCGCCGCACCACCTTTGTTGAGGTGGGTGGGGTCAATTGACTCTATCAAAAAATTTTGAAAAAAAAACTAACTATTAGACGATGGGGTCATTCAGGAGGCCCATTTATATAATAAGATCCTACAAAAAAAATTTTTTTTTTAAAAAAGAAAAATGATATGTTCAACCTTCATTACAGTCCATACTTTTTTTTAAAATCATATACTCTCCAATTGAGATACATGTAGTTATATGAAATGAAGTATATACTGAGATATATTAGTGTATTTTTTTTTGCATTGAAAAAATGATAAAAAAATTTATGTCATACACTATGATAATATAGTATATATACTACGCTATCATAGTGTATGGGGCTGCACAACGGGCTGCAAAACAGATTGAGTATATCAACGCTCAATAAGCAAACCAACTTTTAAGTGGTGGGGTCATTTAGGATGCTCATTTATGCAGCCATATCAAAGTCACAGGACCCCTAAAAAACCATCTGATAAAAATAGATTTTTTGAAAATTCTATGAAATTTTTTTTTAACGACACAATTTATGAAAAGGTGCTATTACACCCAGATATGTTTTCAGCCCCAATTCTAGCCCGATATACATCGATAGAAAATTAATGACGTATATGCTCATGTTAACAAAGCATATGCTTCGAAAGAATTTTTTCACGTTTTCTATTAATGCATCAATGCAATTCATTTGAGTATATACTTTATTTTTTATAAAAGCATGTACCTCATTAGATGAAGTATATTATTTTTAACAAATTCAAAACACATGTAAACTGGAATTGAGACTGAAAATGGGGCTGGATGTAACATTATCCACAATGAAAATTTCTGGATCGCCCTGCTTGCATCTACAATACATGCAACATGTCGTTGTTGACATGTATTCGATGAAATTATCATAATTAATCATCTACAGGAACCCCTTTTGTTAAATATGTGGTTCACTGAATGTCAGAAACAGACAAGTTAGGCACAACATACACATCATATATGCTTTTGTGGATGCTTTAAATCTTATGTTCCTAATCTTTTGCATGACTTTAATGGTATTCCCATGAGCAAATCAGACACAATATGTTTAATGGATTAATAAAAAAAAGTGCTGCTACACTTGGATTTTTATTCAGTCTAAAACACATACCTATATACTTCGTTACAGATTCATCGAAGTATATACTTCGTTAGATAATATATATATCTCACTAATTTTTTTCTTACACTTACTTAAAAATAGGATTATTCAACTCGAAATGGAGCAATATGCATTTTTTATCAAAGCATATACATCTTTAGATAATGTTTACTATTTTAAAAAAATGAAAACATGTGAGGGCTGAGTTTTGGTTGGTGAATGTGACTCAGTGTATCATTTTCCTATAAAAAAATCATGACACACTGACATATGGATAGCTTTTAACTATTCCTTTCCATTTCTTCTTCGGGGACGGTTATTTAAACCCCTGTTTAGTGGAAAACCACCCCAATTGGAAAGCTACACAACCAAATTTTTAGAACCTATAAAACCACCCCGACTAAATACTATTGTGTAAAACCACCCCTACCGACCACACTCCATTTTAAACCAAACCCACCACCTGTACTGTTCTACAAACGTAGTGCCGACCAATGCTACAAATGTCGACACTTCTAGTGTCGAACTGAAGGGTTACACAAACATTTTTTTGTTATAAGATTGACACATGTATTGTCGATGTGTTAAATATGTTGTCAAGCGGAGTGTCGATACTAGTAGATTATTGAAAAACAAAAAGAGTTATACTTTTCAAAATAACATCTTCTTCTCTTTTTTTTTGTGTTATATTTTGTCCTTTGAAATCCTTGTTGATCAATGATTTTGATTTATTTTCTAATTATTAGTTTGATATAATTTATTTTTTATCTCTATTCAAACCAGACTGACAATATAAACTAACAAGGACTCATTTTATTCAAATATGTGATTGATGTTAGTTTGAAAGGCATTACTCTTTTATTTTGTGTGTATATAACTCTTAATTTCTTATATATGATTGAGTATTTACTTAATTTTTTTACAGTGTAGTATGACTCCCAAGGAACGTATTCGATCTACAGCTTTCAATCGAAAAATTATTCTAAGGACATGACATCGAGTTCTCAAGATGATGAAGTTCAAGCATATCCATAAGAAGTAGCTTGCAATTATCTATTGATATCGATAATATCATTGTTGGCCATTAGTATTTTTCTCGACATCTTATATGTCAAGCGATATTTATTTTTTTATTTTTTAATAATCTGTTAGTATTGACATTCCTTTTGGCGATATATTTAACACATATCGACAATACATGTGTCGATATTATAACAAAAAAATGTTTGTGTAACCCTTCAGTTCGACACTAGAAGTGTTGACGTATGTAGCATCGGTCGACACTACGTTTGTCGAACAGTACAGGAGGTGTGCTTGGTTCAAAATGGGGTGTGGTCGGTCGGGGTGGTTTTCCTTTGGTTTCGGGTGCATAAAAACGATTAATTGTATGTGGTGGGTATATAACTCTCCTTCTTCTATGCTCTTCTAAAGCACAATTTTTTTCATTAAAAAGTACATACTCATGAATTGAATGTGTGTGTATATATTTACATTTTTTTAATAGAGTATATATTAACATATTGCATTAAATGTGACAAACTACATACTATAAATAGGTTGCATATATGATTGATTGTTACTCTATTTTATCTATGTATGCTCTCATCCTTTTTGTATCATAGTTGAACTTTTTTGATAAATATATTTTTTATAAATTTGTAAAATTTGTTTATTAGTGTGGGACTTGAAATTTTTCACAACAAGAATGGTGATGTGTCATCTTCAAGTTGCTCCACATGGTACCAAAGAAGACGAAAATTAAAGATGTCGAAGATCTACTGGACCTGAGACACCAATGTGGTTTGTCAAGGGTCTCATGCTCAAGTTAAAGAAGATTTCTGGATGTTCTACTCTGACGGCAAAAAAATGGATAATAATATTTAGTAATTTTTTCCATGCAAGTTATAAATACCAATGGCAGACCACCACATGTCATATCTCACAAGGACCTAAGTAAGTCCCATTATCCTTTGTTGTCACCCCCAGAAATTCCAATTAGGGTTTGAATAGCAACTGATGTAGGGTTTTAATGTTGGCCTTTTAGTGATTCCGTGGGCACGAGACACCGCATAATCGATGCGATCGACTGTATAAAGAAAGCTATGCAGTTTTTTTTTTTTTCTTTTTAAAATATTTATTTTTTATTTTGTTTGATTTGTTTGTTTTTTTATATTTGAAACAGAGCACCTTCAGATGTTATGTTTGTGAATCATATTAGAGACTTCACCATGTGCTTGTTTTTACTATTTTTACTGTCCTCTTCATGCTGATGAAAACTATATATTCTCATGCGGTTTTGTATCTTCCTTGTCACTGTTTCTCTTCCAACATCATCCTATCTGTTATGGTTCCAGTCCTTATTTTCCATCCATCGATAAATAGCCATGTGCAACCATATTGAAACCTGTATTATTGTCTACAAGTTTACATTCAGATAGACAGGGATGCAAAGATATAGGACATCATGTATTTGTACTTCTACCTTACTTTCTGAGTTGCAAATGGGTGCAAGGGGATCCTTATTTATCCTCATGCCTCCAAGCCGGAAGGAACTACCATGACCTGGATTTTGATCCAGTTAATTTCCATGCCTATGACCTTGATCCACCCCGTAGAAGGTGATATAATAACCTATAATGAGCTTTCATCCATTAGAATTTAGAAGGTTTCAACATATGCAATGCCCATTAGAGCTCTAGCAGCATCGCGTGTCCATGACATGTGTCATATTGTGAGAGTTCGTCATTTTTTCCTCCTACAATCAGTAATCATAAATAATATATTTACTATGTCATGATGATATCACAATTCAACTTTGATCAACCCAACAATTGAACCAATGATTTTTAACCCGATCATTTTTCTAGTTCAATAAACAAATATTTTCTCTCTCTTCCCACTAATCCTCAAACTCATTTATACTGACCTAGAACTTCTTTTTTGGCTAGAACTTCTTTTTTGGCATAAGTCAAGACCCCAACACCATTGTGGCCAATATATCAACAAAAACAAAGGAATGGGTCCCAAGAATTCACAGCAGAATACATGCATGTTCCAGCATATTAAAAACTTCTTCCCTTAAGCATGACAGCCTCATATTTAAGACATGCTTGCCACAGCTCACATTAGCTTGACCTAGATAAGGCCAACCCCTCTCTACCTTTGCTGGTATAGTTTTCCATGGCAAAGAATATTAAGATAATATGATTACATCTATGGGCGCGGCCAATACATTTAGTCATTTTGCAATCTCATTTACAATCTTCATATTATTAACATGTTGAGCGCAATATTGTATACTTCTCTGTGTCAGTATATATTCTATTACAAAAAAAGTAAAAATAAATTAATTCAATCCATATGATTTTGTGCTCCATGTTTTTTATAAATTACTTTATTAAACTAATTATATGTACTTCAAAAAAATAAAATCAAAATGTGTAAGAGTAGCAACTTCGATGATAAGACAAATATATATATATATATATATATAGCATGTTTCTTTTTTTATTTTATTTTTGGGAAATGCTAGTACTATATTCAAATAGTGCTTCACTTGCAATGTGATCTTCACATTAAAGCCCAACAATGGATCAGATATAAATAATATATATGTAATTACATGCATCTTTTCTTAAATCTTTCAGAGATATATATTAATTTTTAAAATTAAAATTCAGTGGGGATATGAATTTTTTTATGACTGATATGTCTAAATATAGACATGCATGATTGAGCTAGATATTAGAGAGAAAAAATGGTGCAAAAAATACTGAATTGAATTGAGACTTATTTGCTTCCGAGGACATTGTAGAAAGAGAATATAACTATGAACAATAACATATAGGACGCTCATACTTTCAGTCATTCCTTCAATTATTCTTACAATCCTAACCTAGTATATACTTTTTTGTAATATGAAAATAGTAGGTTAGACTAGCAATCTAGCATATATAATACTAGATTAGGAAAAATATAAAAAATTATGCATTTAATAACTTCAAGTGCATGTTTCATTTTCAAAGAAGGTACTTACTAATTAAATTAGCTAGATAATTATTATTCTTCCAAAAAAATTTAAAAAAATGTTGGGAATGTAAAAATTACCTAAAGAATAATTATTCCTAACATCTTTCTTACATATTCTCAATATACAATATAAGCATATATAATAATTTTTTGAAACGAATATTTATCAGATAAAAATAATACATATCTTTTTGTATAATTGATTAATATTTGAGTACTTTACTAATATTCAAAAAATTTATGAACCAAAGTGGTTTTCCGGTTGGTCTCCTGTACCTACTCTTTATCATGCACGACGGGTCGCATTCAAGTTACGATGCCTGAAGCATGTGCTTCGACAATGGAGCTCAACTGTCCGCACCAACAAAAAGGAGAGAAAACAAGTCCTCCAGCTGATAATTCAGGAATTGGATACAGAGGAGGAGGAGGCGCCGCTGTTGGAAGCGGATCGGGTTCGAAGGCGCGTGGCAAAAGAGGAACTCGCGGAGCATCTAAAGCTGGAAGAACTGGAATCGAGGCAAAAGTCCAAGGCCCTATGGCTTAAGGCGGGAGATAATAACACCAAATTCTTTCACAAGATGGCAAGCCTATGACGAAGAATAAACCGCATAGCAAAGATGGAGATCGAAGGGACCTGTTATGAGGGTCAGGAGGCAATAGCGGGATGCCTCGCAGAGCACTTTAAGAGAAACTTTCGAAAAATGAGGTGCTGGAAACCACAATGGAGGGACCCAGAGTTGCCAGTGTTATCTCAGACACACTTTGAAGCCCTGGAAGTACCGGTGCAAGAAACATAGGTCATTAAGGTGTTGATGGGAGCTGATGGAGATAAAGCGCTAGGGCCGGATGGATTCGGTTTGGTGTTTTATAAACGATATTGGAGCATTGTAAAAGACGACCTGATGGAGATGTTCGCTGAATTCTTTGAGGGTTCGCAAAGCGTGGGATGCCTCAACGCGTCCTTTTCGTGTTGATACCGAAGAAGGAGGGTGCGGACAAGGTGGAGGACTTCCAGCCAATCTGTCTAATAAATGGGGCATACATGCTAATTGCAAAGGTAATGGCCAATAGATTGAAACAGGTCTGTGGGGACTTAATAGAGGGAACTCATACGGCATTCCTTCCGGGACGCATCCTCCAGGAGGGTTTATCACGGCACAAGAGGTGGTGGCAGCATGCCATAAAGAGAAGCGGCAAGGGCTACTGTTCAATCTGGACTTCGCTAAAGCTTACGACAGCGTCGATCGCGAGTTCCTTTATCACTTGATAGAGTTGCATGGTTTCCCGCCTCGGTGGGTGAGGATGGTACGGCAGTGCACTAACTCCGTGCATGCGTCGATGCTGATCAATGGTGAGGTGGCGGGTTTCTTTCCTTTAAACCGAGGCTTACGGCAAGGCGACCCTATCTCGCCGATCCTTTTTGTGATGGTGGCAAATATTCTAAGCCGCTTCTGTGCAAAGGCAGAGCAAGGTGGGTGGATAAAGGGTATTAAATGCTCCCAAAATGGAAGAACAGTGGCTATTACACAATACGCAATGACACTTTACTTCTTAGCGAGGCGACGGCAAGGAGTGTGAGCGGAATGCGTTTTATCTTGTGGTGTTTTGGGCTGCTGTCCGGAATGAAATTAAACATACACAAATGCTCTATGATTGGCTTGAATGTGGAGCCAACAGAGGCGAGAAGGCTGGCGGCTTGCATGGGGTGTCCCGTTGGTACGCTGCCTACGAAACACTTGGGTCTACCGCTCGTGGCAGACCGTATGAAAAAAGAAAATTGGGGGCCGTTGGTGAAGCGATTCGAGAAGCGGCTGGCGGGATGGAAAGGACGGATGCTCAGTTGGGGGGGGGGGGGGTTGTGATGCTGCAGGCGGTAATCACCAATATGCCTCTATTCTTCATGTCCGTGTTTCGGATACCAGCGGGATACTGATATGATTGATGTCATTCGAAGACGCTTCCTATGGCGTGGTGCGGAAGACACTAGACGGACGCCGTATATGGTTGATTGGGCGACAGTGTGTAGGCCCAAGAAGGAGGGTGGTTTAGGTGTGTTGGACCTACGATTAATGAACCGAGCACTCCTAATGAAATGGGTGTGGCGATGGATCGCGGGACATAGCACACCATGGATTGCAATCATGCAAGATAGATACGGAGGGCAAGGACAGGGGGAGAACAGGTGGCCGAGGATCAATGCAAGAGCGACTAGCTTATGCAAAGGCATGTTTGCGGATCGAATAGAGATGGAAAGGGCAATCAGATGGGTGCTCGGGGATGGTGCGGCAATCCACTTTTGGCAAGATAGGTGGTGCGGGGAGGAGCGCTTGGGGGATGTCGCCCCCGACATTAGGCAGATATCCACCAACAAAGATGGCGCGGTCAAGGAGTTCTTTCGGGGGAGGGAGATAGATGGGAGCTGGGGAGGTGCATGGAGTGTGCCAATTTGGCGGGCACGACTTACAGGGGCCGAGATGACACAATTCACAGAGTTGATGGCACGGCTGGAGGGTTTCATTATGCGACTTGATCAAACGGACAGAGTGATATGGCGACCAACGGCTGGGGAACTCATCGTGAAGCAAAGTTACAGGTGGTGGCGCAAACAAACCATGAGTGTGCAGTTGACCTACCCGCAGTTTCAACAAGTCTGGAGACCAAAGATACCACTCAAAATCAAGGTATTTTTATGGTTACTGACGCAAGAGCAACTCCTAACGAAGGTGTATCGGGCTAGGTGGGCGGTGCACGAATCCACCATGTGTGCACTGTGTACGGGAGCACCGGAGACGGTAAGACACCTATTTTGTGAATGTGCATGGGTGCGGGCGTTCTGGATGGAGGTCGGTAGGAAGACGGGTTTGGACATTGCTTTCCATGATATAGAGGGAATGTGGCGGGCGGGCAAGGAACTGCGAGACAGGGCGGGCAGCAATAGGGAGGCAATGATAGCCCAAGCCATAATCCAGCAGCGACGTGGACGATATGGAGAACGCGCAATGAGTTAATTTTCCGTGGCACGCGCGCGTATCTGGAGAACATGTGGGATACCTTCGAGTCTCTCAGACTTGACTGGAAGCGTCATATCATCGGAGGGGGCGGGAGCCTTGGCGTGGGAGAGAGTGGGACAACATAGCATGGGGTGCATCGATATTCTTGGGCTTAGATGACTCTTCTACCCGGGATGCCGATCGTGATGGTTGTTGATGTTTTCTTATTTTATTTGCATTGTTTTGTCTATTTTATTCCCCTCCTTCCTCTCCATTCCCGTTTAGAGTTTGTAATTCGATATCAGTAATGAAATCGGGTAGCAAATATCTACCTTTTCTTAAAAAAAAAAAAATGATACTATTAATTAAGATTTTAAAGATCACATGCAATGCAATAGTGTGGTTTGAGAAAACGTGGGAGAATATTCTATGCATGTCTTACAAATACATAATTATGGAATATCTTCTTTATGGGACAAGGAATTTCTTTACATGCAAAGTCAAAGGTAGTACGGAATTTCAGGCTTCCTTTTCTAAAAATATTCTTATTTTCGGAATAGTTATCCATAATGTACTCAAGTTTTTTTTTTTTTACATGGTGAAATTATGAAACACTATAAAGGCTAGATTTAATCAAATGTCAAAATATAAAAGGGAATTTTTTATCCTAACACTCCAAGTTTCTAAAATAATAAATTGATATGAGCACCAGTAAAGTTCTTAACAAATTCTTACTCCCTCTGTTGTCATTATTAAAATTATTATCAAGCATTAGTTGAACTAATCAGTGGCTAAAATTACTTTATTATCCCTATCTAATAATCATGTGTGAAGTAGCTTGTTTAATGAGAGGGATAGGGTAAATTTTTTATTTGATTATTCAATATGAAGTTTTGGATTTTCATAAATGGGATTTAGATTTTTAGGAGACTGATATAAATATATTTTGGTATGAATTGAAATCACCCAAAATAATAAAAATTCATAAATTTGGTTTGAAGTCATACTAAATTTATAAGAGTATACATACAAATTGGCACAAATTAGTTTGTAACAGTACAAGTGTTTCAACTTTGTTGTTTTGTAACATTGTCATTTTCAATTTTACCCTTAAAAGATATATGGAATGAATGATATTGATCATGCTTCATCAACATTTTATATTGCTTTTATGTTTTATTGGTTTTATATTAGGATAAGGATGAAATAAAAAATCAATTTATTATCAATCTACCTATATATACATATATTTAAATTGGATAATATCATATCAATAAATATTTTTAATGAGATTTTTTTGCATATATACCTCAAAAAAACATATTTTTTTCAAAATATTCATGATAAATTGTTATTTCCAACAATACCATTTAAAAGGATATATTGTGCATGTGGTTTTGATAGTATTTATGAAAAATTTAAATAATTTATATTTTACATTGATACCCTTCGAAAGGGCATTTATGAACAATTTAACACATTTGAGGGGTACTGATGGTAATAGGCTTTCAAAGGGAAATTTTGACAATATAGAGTTGTTTGAGAGATTTAATTGTATAACATATTTCTTTCATTTGTAACTCCATAAATAATTTATTTAATAATTACAATTTTTAGTATATTATTTATGTATATATAACATAAAATATTATATTATGTACAAAGATGATTTAAAAAATAATAAGGGTGTTGGTTTAGGAGAGTTTTTTTTATTTTTTTTATTTACATTCATGTCCTGCGTAGATTAAAACCAGTTGGTACTAACTGATATGAATTTATTACTAAGTACTAACTATAGTAATCTGTATTGAATGGCACCAATTGTTATATGAAATTTGCAAGGACTTAATCAATTCTTCTAAAAGATAAAAACCAAAAGATAAAGCCAAACAAAAGCAAAAACATGCCCTCTAAAATTCAAAAAAGATCTCTCACATCAAAAAAAGCAAAAGCATCTCCAA
Source organism: Acorus calamus (assembly GCA_030737845.1). Classification (NCBI taxonomy): domain Eukaryota; kingdom Viridiplantae; phylum Streptophyta; class Magnoliopsida; order Acorales; family Acoraceae; genus Acorus; species Acorus calamus. Next base: position 6,206,412 of record CM060875.1, read on the forward strand.
AACTTTCATTTCTCTTCAATCTTCTATGAATAACAATAATTGAAAATTTATCCATGTTACATATCATTAAAAAAAAAATTATTTCTTTCTTGTGTATCAATCTAAAGCCCCAGACAAAGAACAACAAAAAAAATTACAAAAAAACCCCTCCCCCACTCAAAATCCAAAACAAGCCCTCTAAAATTCAAAAAAGCAAGATTTCTCACATCAACAACAAAGAAGCAAAAGCACTTCCAAAACTTTCATTTCTCTTCATTCTTCTATGAATAACAATTATTGAAAAATATATCTATGTTCCATATCTACAACCAAAAAAAATCTACCTACCTAAATTGTGTGTCAATCTAAACCACCAAACCCCCCCCCCACCCCACCAAAAAAAAAAAAAAGACACAACAAAAAAAATTACAAAAAAACCCTCACCCTCAGAAACCAACCCAAATCAGTCCCTACACCTCCCATGCGAGCCTCCCCGTGCGCGGGTCCGCGAACTCGCGCACCACCCAATCCCGCAACCCTGTGTCGACCACCTCGCAGAACCGCTGGGCCCAATCGGGCGGCTCGATCGCCTCGGTCCCGAGCCCAGGCGCCCGGTCTTTCGAACCCTCATTCCCCTTCTCCTGCCAATCCGCGACATACGTCGCCACCCTCCGGTAGAACTTCTCCTTGAACACCTCCCACGCTTGGTACTTGTAGTGGTTCACCACCACCTCCGCCCTCTCCAGGTTCTCGTACCCGTACCCGTCCCCCAACCGGAAGTGGTGCACCACGTTCACAAGCGACCCGTCGAGCGCCTCTGGCCGCATGATCGACTTGTGCCTCTCCGGCGATGCGAGCCTGCATGTAAACACGTCAATTATTCGAAAAAAATTAGTATTTGAAAAATAAAAAAATATCAAATATTCAAGTGTGACAATCACATAGAATTTATGTCTGAATCAATCAATGCTTATCATCTAAATGGTTCAAAAGATATTTAAATAAAATTTGTTTCTTTACATCAATATGATATATTTTTATTGGACAATACAAATATTCTATGTGATTATCATGGAGAGTACCTGAACTCGTGGATATGTGTATCACATCCGACATGTATTATAAAATTATATATATTTGTATTAGATATTATTCATATTTGATTAATTACAATAATAATTTATTATATTATTATTAAATTTTCAATGTATAATATCAAAGAAAAATATATATATATATATATTTTTACTAAATGATAGGCATGCGTCATAATTTTACTTCAAAATCAAAGCGAACATACCCAAAACAGGAATGGTGGAGAATGAGTCTACCAAGAAAATAAAGCAAACAAAATCAACAATTGCACTAAGGACTTGATTATCTCAATTTTAACTTTCATCTCTCTCTAAAATATTACTTGATTATCCAAATTAGTATTAATATTTAAACATATTATTATCTATGATTCATTGACAGACTTACCTGCACGTGTACCCCACCGTCACACCTCGTGCAGGCGCACGAATCCGCCCCGATGGCCCAAAGCTGTGGCACGCCACCCGCACCTCCCCGATCATCCTTGGCAGCCGCGCGAGCACCTCCCGCATCGGCGCGGGGGACGTCATCCGGTTAACATTAGGCAGGTAGAGGAACTCGTCGACGTCGGTGAAGGCGACCCACGCGCACCGCGCTTGGCGCGCGCGCACCGCGCAGTGCGCGAACCCGGCCTCCTGCGTCTTGACCCACGGCCACGCGTGACGGGTCACCTCGAACCCCGACGACACCAGTGAAGCTACCGTCAACTCGAGCCCGTCGTCGCTGTTGTTGTCGTAGACGAACCACCTCCCTACGCCGACGCGCGCGTGGTACGTCACCCACTCGCGCAGGAACCTCGCCTGGTTCCGCAACATCGTGCACGCGCACAGCGCGTGCGCCGCGGCCGCCGCAGGCGGCGGCGGCGGCAGCGGATTGGGTCGGGCGACGGAGGGGAGCACCAAAGGCAGCCCGCGCGGGGGTCGAACCATGACCGAAACCTTAACCGGGTTCGGGTTCAGGTTGAGCACACTCAGGGGGGTCCGGCAGCGGACGATCTCCTGAGCGACGGAGATGGCGGTAGAGGAGAGGAGGTATTTGGGTCTGGAGAAATCCCAGCCGTAGACGCACGCGAATCTCGAGGCGTCGGCGAGGCGTTCGGGGCGGAGGTTGAGACCTTTAACGAAGAGGACTGTTGTATTGTCCTTGTCGTCTATGAGAGCCTCGTAAGCGAGAGAGGTCCAGTGTAAGGGGAGCATCGGTGGGGGGTGATCGGGACCGTTGGATTGGAGGAGGGAGATGAGGAAGCCACGTGGAGGGGATGGGCACCGTAGGATTTGGGAGTCGAGGGAGAGAGGGGGGAGGGGGAGGAGGCGTAGTAGGCGCAGAGGATGGCAGAGTTGGTAAATATCGAGCTGTTTGGGGGGTGTTTGAGGAAGAGAATGGTTTGGTCGGGGAGATTGACGGCGTCGCGAATCTCTAGGTCGCGAATCTCGAGGAGGGGGCGGTCGATGGTGGTGGTTGTGGCGGAGAGCGGCGGCGGGTTCGGCAACGTGGAGAGGAGGACCGGGCGGAAGGAGTCTGTTGTGAATGTGAACAATTCGAGGGGGGTCAGTGTAACATTTTGATTTTTTTGAGAGAAACCCAATTCAGATCTGAAGAAGAACACAAAAAACGAAATTTTGAATCGAATTTAAGACGAAATTCGAGAATTTCGGGATTGGGTGTCCAAAATCAGACACATGAAAAGATGGGTATTGAATTTGGATTGAAAGAATTACCTCTGAAAATGCGAAGAGAAGGTGAGAAGGCGAAGGAGGAGACGATGAAGAGGGAGAGAGAGAACAAGAAGAACCTCCTCCACCCGTACAAATCTCCGCCGCCTCCGCCTCCACAGCCGCCGCTTCGCTTCCTCCGGTGGTGGTGCTTCATTTTTCACCTCCTTATCGAAATCCACACAAACCAATCATCCTCGTCAGTCTCTCTGTCTCTCTCTCTATAGATTTCTCTGTTTTGGGATTTTTTTTGGCTTTATCGATTTGGATTCGGAAGGTTTGAAAGATTGAGAGGGGCAGAGGAAGAGACGGGTCGGCCGGCGTCAGTTTATATGGAGGTGGTATTGGTTTTGATTTTTTGTTTTGGGTGTTTGTAAAGGAAAAGGACATTAACGGATAATGGAGGGGGTGATGCGAGTGTTTGTTTGTATTTTATTCCTCCCCCATTTGGATTCCAGAATTAGTTTTTTTTTTTTGCTGGGTAGAATTAGCTTATTCCGTATGAATAGAATAAGTTTTTTTTTAATTATATTTTTAGTTATTTTAATTGAATACGATATAATAAAAGTGTTTGAAATGATGTGGAGGAATGATTTCAATTTAACATGTGAGTCTTATGTGACAATGACGATTATTGGGTGAAATAACTAATTTTATAAGATCCAAAATACTAATACTATCTTATTTTTCATATTTTGTTATCTCAATATTTTATTTTTCTCGTCCAAATAATTTTTTAACCCTTCTATTCCACTATATCCGTTGTTATTTCATCAGTATTCTACTATCCAAATGAAAAGTGGAGGTGTTCCTCTGCCATGAAGTCTCTAGCCTTTAGGATAATGAAAAGTACGAACACTAATGCACATTTCTTTTCATCCACTTCATGGGTTTATGAATAATTAAAGAGTTCTCTTTATGGTTGAAATAATTGTTAATCTTATTGTACAATCTTTTTCACAAGGCAGACTTTGGATGGGCATAACAATGTTTTAAATAATCTTATCATGAAATGTTTCCCATTAAAATCAATGATCATATAATTCCCTGACTAACAATTCCAAATCATGGTCCCTCCTGTAGTCCTATTGTCAGAGCTCATGCAAAAGACATTTAAAAAGTAAAAATTTATGACCCTTGTGTGACCTGGTTTATCCAATTGGGGAGATCTGACAAGGTCAGGAAGATGTTCGTCTGTCCTGTGATGGTGGATTTTTTTCACTATTTATTTTAGTATATATACAATATATATAAATGGAAGCAGCTTCATAACAACTAATTGGGTCCCCACCCCTCTTTTACTTTGCATGGATGCAACTAACTATGCTGTGGTTCATAACATGTCTGTCCTGGGGCCTGGGGGGGGGGGGGGGGGGGGGGGGGGGCACAGGTCATGTAGAGAGAATTTTTTTTATTTAGAAAATGTTAAGACTCAGCTGGAGTAAACGTAGTTTATTTTATTTTTAATTTTTTAAAATAGCATACATCACCTTAATATTTTTAATAGTTGAGGGTGCAATGGAAAGGAAAACAATAAACCTGTAAGTTAAAAAGGCTCATGAGTTAGGTGAATGAGAGAGGTGAATTTCTCCATCGTGAGTTTATTCTCACATCGCATTATAAGGGAAGGGAAGATGGTATGTGTTTAAATATGATGATATGTTTTACACACCATCCATTGGGTGATAAAATAGACAATATCTTGTGTAAGCTTGAAACATTATGTTTGGTATGCATAGCCAAGAAGCCCAAGAGTCTTAAATCATGACCTCTTGATTGTAAATACTCTGATCAACTATTAAGCTATGGTCCAAGCCCAAATGACATATTGTGTTATAATTCAAAATAGTTGCCCCCGAAACAAAATTTGAAATAGTTTAATTCAACTTCATGCATGAAACCAATTAATCAGATGGACATACATGTCCCAACAGCGCGTGCAGTGGATAGGGACACCCCCCTTTTTAAGGGGGATATGATATCAAACCTTGTAGATGGCAGGAAGTTGAAAAAAAATGTTCCACAACCCTTTGGGCTGGGTTGCCTGGGCTTTAAGCCCACTGTTTTCTCTAGGCCATTGTTGGTCTATGTCTACTGATGAGTTATAGTTTAGTATTTTTGTTGTAAGTCGGGATTATCGTCTTGTTCGGGCATTTGCAATATAAAAAAAATCAGATGGACATACATGTTTGCCTCTGAAAGGAAAACATCCAATAAAAAACCTTCCTTCCCAATTCTATATCTAAGTTTGAAGATAAATTCTCTGTCCACGGAAAATGGTTATCAATTTTAGCAAAGAGCTTTCCTCCTTTTCGTACGGTTAAAAAAATATAATAACCAACAATAAAAGAAAATAAAATTGTATTATAATTCCATGAACTTAATAATCATCATATTTTTGGTATTTGTTCGGATGGTTTTTAAATCAGAAATGAATCATCTGCTTGTTTTTTTTTTTTTTTGCTTGACTAAATCAAATGATTTTTATTTTATCAAATGAATGTGATCATGTGATTCATCTGATTTGATGAATTTTGAATTATTGAATTCAAATGCAAAAATAACATATAAAAAAAAAACAAAGATTCAATCTCGTTTAAATCATCAATTGCATCTCCACGACTTATAATTTGGGCCATATTTTTCCATATTTTAGCATTATATTTGCCTCATGTTTTTATGATAATCATGATTGCATTATCAAACATTCATGCTAAAAGTTTCATGTCAACAGTGGCAAGCAAAATATGCAACAAAGATGAGGTTTCAACTACTCTTCAAATAGAGGTAAACTTTCTTGACAATAACATCCAAATACATTTGACAATCAAATTCATTCCAACGTTTGGTTGTGCAATTGCGCAGCTTTTGCGATTGCAGTAAGCTAATTCTGTAATCGTGCAATCAAACAATTTTACAATCATAGTTTTTTGCAAACAGATTTCAGGCAAGTAGTGCCTAAAAGCTGCGATTTGAGAAGGCTGGGAGAGACAGCTTCCTGCAGAATCAGTTTTAAACCCAGCGATTGCAGAAAATCAGTTTTGCAATCGTGTTACCAAACGTTACCTAAGATGTGATCCCAGAAGCAGCTTCTAAGCTTTCCCGTTAGACTCTTTAATAGCTCTTTCTTTCCAACTTATAAAAATTATTTTGTTTTTTCTCAAAAGCTGAAACCTCTGTGAGCCGAGGCATTTGAAAATGAGTTTGAATTAAATATGATTTCTACAAAAATGAATCTCCGAACACTGCCTGAAACATTTCCAATCCAAATTACAACTGATTATCTTTGTGCCTTCTATTTGGTGAAATAAAAAGAACTTCATAAAAAAGCTAGACCAAAAGCAAGAAATTGCACAACAGACATCACCACGAGTATCTGCTTAAACAATCAAACAAGTCAAGCTTCAAATCAAATGTGGTGATCGGCCTCTCGATCGAAGCTGGATCGCCCTAGAAGCCATGGCCCTCAAATTAGCTCGCGCGGAATCAATAGAGTTCCTCGGCCTTCTTTCATTCTCCTCTCTAAAGCTCTGCATGAACTCCTCTCTCTGTAGCCTCAAAGCCAATGCAGCATCCTCCAATTGGCTCGGACGAGGCCTCCTCTCTCTCGATGGCCTTGTTTGTGTGTCAGTCTCATTGTGAAGCGCTCTCGAAGATCTGGTCAGATGCCTTACATAGCTGATACTATTAGTTCGCGCGCTATCTGACTCGCATACTTCTTCGCTGAGGATGTTTTGTGAATCTGTTGATGCTTTCTTGGCTTTCACCTCTTCAGGGAATAAAAGCTGAATTGTGTTCCAGAGGACTGTGTTTACAGTGCAAGACCTGCTATTGCTGTTGCAGAAAGCGCACCATCAATGTTTTTAAACACCATAAACATATAATTTTGTGATATGTGGTATCAAAACTGGGCTTACCTTATCAATTGCCTGCATTTCGGGCATCGTTTCCCACATTTGGTGGCTGCGTGTTTCAAGCATTGCTTGCAGAAGCTGCAATGGAAGATGGGCAGAAAATGAATCTACATCAAAACATCTACTTTTTCTTTTTTTCCATACAACCATGTTATGAGCCTCTCAATGGATCAAATACAGATCAGATGCTAATATTTTTATCTAAACAAATGTTAGTATTTGAATTTGGAGAAGATGCATACATTTTTTCAATCCAAAAAAATAAAATAAAAATATAATTCAAATATTATAGAAAGAGATTGCATATGTTAATTAAAATTTGAAGATTATGACCAACATATAAGATGATTGAATTTAACATTTTATAAACATATATAATTTTATAATATATATATCAGATTCAAATATTTTTCAAAACGAATACCTTGGCATCCATATCAGCATTCCACATATTCAAATATCATAAAATTTCTAATTTTTTGGATGATACCTATATATTTATTTTCAGATAAAATTTCCACATGTTTGGTTACCAAAATCTCATATCAACTTAAAATTACACTGATGTTCAAAAATCCTTTTGTCAATTTGCATGGAAAGTAATACCACACTTTCTAAGAAAAAACTTATCATAAATCTCAACAAACATAGGAGGAATCCATTTTTAATGATTGAGACATCAAGAACACATTAATAAAAAAAATTAAAAAAAGAAAAATAAGTTTCAATGTTTTACCTGTGACCACAAGGAGTGGTACTTGGTTCAAAGCAGACATCCAAACAAATCTGCAAATTTTAACAACACCCAATTAAAAAAAATAATACCAAACAATCAAATTTCAATCTGACCCACAAAAGAAAATAAGAAAACAATCTCATCAGAAAATCAAAAGACATGAATGAATCCTCACCGCGCATGAGAGCTCTTCCCTCAACCGATCCATACAAGGAAAAACCGTCTTTTCAATCACAACAGTCTCCGATTTCTTCTCACTTGTTCTAACATCTGCCATAAAAAAAATCATCAACACCCAATTCAACAAATCCAAATCCCCATTTTTTGTGTATAAACCAATCAAATATAGAGATAGATCAAAAGAGACCTCTAACAGGGGTCTCATCTTCATCAAGTCTTAGAACGACAGATTTGATCGGCGAAGGACTCTGTCTCTGATTCCTTCTCTTCCTGCAAAGACCCAAAACAGAATAACCATCAAAAGAAAGAAAACCCAAGAAAATCAAATTGGGTAATTCAAAGATTCAATTTTTATGACCTCCTTGAATTGGTGGGAGGGGTCTTGAAATGGGGGGTCCACCGTCTCTTCTGCTTTGGGTCTCTCTCAGGCGTGTCCTCGACGACGAGGCTCGCGAGGAGGAGAGCCTCTTCGTCCCACCCAGCCAAGGCGGCGGCCGACCTGAATCCGGGGCTCAGGAGGCTCGATTTGGGCTCTGATGGGATGGGTTGCTCCGATGGGTTCTCTTCTTCTTTGTCTTGTCCTGCCATTGTTTTCTTCTTTTGTTTCCTTTTCTTGAGAGAGAGAGAGAGAGAGAAAGAGAGTTTTTTTTTGGGGACTAACGGTCATTTTGTTTTGAATTTGGATTCTAACGGCTATATCGGAAGGTGTGATATCGTCACTTGATTTTCTTATGGTTCGCACCATTACATGTTGTTTCTATGGTTAGTTGGAAAATATGAGTGTCATTATATTACAACTTCAATTTCAGTCTTACATTTGTTAATAAAAAATTATAAGAGAGCATGTACTCATCCATGAGTAAAGGGGAAGATGGGCTAGTAGCCCGGAACAGTTTTTACAATTTTTTTTGTTTATTTAATAATATTTATAGTTTATAATGTATAATTTTTTATATTAAAAATTTTTGTTTAAAATTATTTTAAACATAAAATTTTTGCATTGAATCACTTGTGTCAATATGCTGTTGTGAAAATGTTATGTATAGTATTTTTTTCAATCCCAATTTGAATTCGTACATGTTTTAATTTTTTTTCAAATTAAAAACATCATCTAATGAGGTATATGTTTTCAGAAAAAATGAAATATGTATTACAATGAATTGAATGAATCTTTTTATATAAAAAAAATGATTATGATATATCTCATTAATGTGGATATATGTTACTAAACGGGTAAATGAGACTGAAATTAGAACTGAAAAAATGACTACTCAATTTAAATAAGTTCTTTTTTTGTGAAAAAAAACTAATAGTCTTGTTAAACATGAGAGAAAAAGTTTTACTAAAAATATATTTTGTGCACCCCAAAATTTTGTCCTACCTGAGCAAGATATATACTTTAAGAAAAAAAATTTACATTTTCTATAAATGCATTTATCAGAAAATATGTTTTTTTTTATAAAAGTACATATCTTATTAGATGAGGTATACTATTTTTAAAAAATTCAAAACACTTGTAATCTTGGATTTAGGACTGAAAAATGGATTGAATGCAACATTATCCAAAAAATATTTCATCTAGTCCATTTTACAGTCCAACCGCATGTGTTCTTTTATTTATTTTTTTAAATCATATATCTTATTTGATTATATATATGTTTTTATAATAGGTGAAGTATTCATACTCTAATGAATTGAATTATATTATTTATAGAAAAAATATAAAAAATTTATAACGAGGAATATATCTCGATACAGTGAGTAAATGACGTTAACTAAGTATATAATACTGCATTTTAGACTGTAAAAATGACTAAGTGTAATAGAGCTCCACACAAATTGGATTAATGGTTGGATTTAACCCATTTACTATTCAAATAATTAGGATAAAATGTAGACGATTGTCACGTTTTTAAAGCGAAATTGAGAATTTTTTGTTTAACTCAAATGCTGAAATATCATTTATCCCCATTTGTTCTGAGTTTGACAAATGTAAATTCGGACAAATTTGATTAATTTTACATACTAAAATTAGAATAACTTATCTTCAAAGCTTTAATCCATTGTCAATATGACCTTCATTTAAACGAGCATTAATATAGAAACCGAAAAATTATGCCTTCCAAGCAATTGCTCCTTCACCGCTCTGAATTCTATTTTTATCTATCTTTGACCCATTTGAATTCGCAGTGGGATGGATTCCAAAGTTGGGAAGCTGACAAATGTCACCACATATTCAAATATGTTTTAGGTTTCACATTGTCATGCCAATTTTTTTGGCGTTTTCATAGTGTATGGAATTTTTTCATAGTGCATGACGTAAATTTTTTTTATCATTTTTTCAATGTAAAAAAAATACATTAATGTATCTCAGTATATACTTTTATTTCATATAATTGTTTGTGCTTCTATTGGAGAGTATATGATTTTAAAAAAAAAGTGTGGACTGTAATTGAGATTGGATATATCATTTTAAAAAAAAAATTGATGGGGTCTCATTGTATAAATGAGTCTCCTGATATGGTTGTATTAATAGGCCCCTTGAATGGCCCCACCATCTAACGGTGAGTTTGTTTTTCAAAAAAAAAAAAAAAAATTCAATGGGGTCAATTGACTCCACCTCAACAAAGGTGGTGCTGCCCCTGGATGCAAGGATATATTTGCATAGAAAAATGATACATCAGCTCTGTGTGCAGCTTAGTTCGCAAATATCATTGATTTTTTTGAAAAAAATATAAATTTCTTCATTAAAATACATTTGTAATGAAATATATAATGTGATACATTAATATATATTAATTTTTATATGTTGCGATAATATGGTGTATACTGTATTATTATGATGTAGAGGTGTTAGAGACCATTTCTAAACTGTAGATAGAATTGCAGAATGAACTGAGTGTATCCACATTATTTATGCAAATGATTTTGGGTGGCTCTATTTGAGCCCCTCTTAAAATGGATTTTGTTGTCAAAGATCCATTTATATTTTCCTAATAAGTGCACCCCCCAATAAGTAAGCCCACCTAATTTTTTGATAAAATCTTTCATTAAAATTCTTTTAATAAGCATAGCCCCCATCTCATTTAAATTTATTTATTTTTATATTTATGTATAAAAGAAGCGAATTATATTTGGGCATCAATGTTGCCTCAATTCTGGACATCAATGTATGCTCCAATTGAAATTGAATAGATATATATAAATGTGGATTTCAATTATTTTTTGGTATATGGTCGATATAAATTTTGTTATAATTGTTTATTTCAATTTTCATCAAAAAATAATAAAAAAATATATGTTTGATTGGCTAAATATTAATAAAAAATCCATTTTTGTATGTGGATGATTTTTTTTTGTTGTGCCGAATTGATCTTTTATGCATGAAAACATTTTTTTTGGTGTTGAATATTATCTCTATAAATTCTATTTGACAATTTTATAGGGATTTAATTTTAAAAAAAATTTAATATCACATATTTTACAATATAATGAATCATATATTCTATATAAATAAATGTTCAATGTAAAACATTGGTATGAATGCCTTGCTGAAAGAAAAAAACATTAGTATGAAAGGGATGTAATATACGTATTACAATTACATTACAATTATAGGGATTTAAATCTTACACATATTTCAAATAAGGGGCTTACTTATTGTTTAAATATGGGTTAATATATAGGGGGCTTATAAATTAACTTATTATTTAAATATAAGGGGTTTATTTATAATTTTGAGGGGCTTAAATAGAGCTACCCAATGATTTTATGTAAAAGAATATTTGCAGGTAGTTTTAAATAATAACCACTGTCAACAAAAATTTGATGTTAATGTTTTGTATGTACATGCAAATCTATTTATTATCGATGATCCATTTATCGGCCTACTGTAGAAACCAATATAAAAAATTAGAGAAGAAATTTTTAGCATTAATTAGTTTGAATTTTTTATTTTTCATTGATGTTTTCTTTTTAGTATTTAAAAAATTATTAGATTGCCTCTGTTATTGATCAATGAATCCTAAAATTCTCTTCTTCACTGACCCTGATTATATAGTTTATAACAAAAAAAAATTAAAAAAAAAATTACATATCCTAATCAAAGCAGACCATCTACATCTAACCAAAGATTAAAACCCACCAAAAAAAAAACCTAAGATTAAAAAAAACACTCATGAACAACATAACACATTTCCGTAAACAACGGTGGCTAGGGCATGGCTAGGTGACACTGGCTCGATGGACGGTGGCGGAAAACGACAACGCAAGGACGGCTCGATGAGCGGTGGTGGCGGTCTCGCATGGTGGCAGAGGTCGAGCAATAACGATGGAGATTCTGAGGAGGGCTGGTAGACGGTACGACATGGCCCACGGCGTCAAGGCGGGGAACGATTTCACTCATGCAGGGAGGCTCACTAGTTTCAATGCTTCCGGTGTCCGGGAGAGGGCCAGACTGTTTGAATGCCGGGACCCAATTATCTGTAGGATCTGCAGGGGCACGGGCCACAGGGCGTCGGCCTGCCCCAGACACTCCCCACGACAAACCAGTGGAGGTGGGGGTGGGTTTACGCCTCCCTTCTAGCTACCGATGTCCTTCGACCCTAGCTCAAATGCTGAATTCCTAAGCAACGGAATAATAGTGGAGGCACAAGGAAGCTTTGGTGCTGCAGTGGAAGGAAATGAAGATGGAGCGGGTCCGGGCTGTGGGGGGGGGACATGTTCTTCGTGTCCATCGCAAACAGTTGGTTGAAACGGACCATCCTTTGCATTGGCTCTGTCAAGGGGCGGCGAGTTCTCTGCACTGTTTGCAATGGTCCCCGACGTTTGGGATTGTGGCTAGGGCATGCCGGTGGAAGGTTGCGTTGTGGGGCCTTCCGCTTCATTGGTTGGCGGTGGGGTGCGTCGAGGACATTCTGAGGAAGTTCGGTGAGGTCGTGGAGTACACACATTCCAGGAGAAATAATCAGGGGCTAACAGTTAGGGAGGTGGTGCTCACGGCGCCGGTGGACACTTCCTTCCCCCTGAAGCTGCTGGTCTCCCACCGTCAGGAAAAATTTCAGGTGGAGATCCATGCGTCCCCTATCGAAGGGGAGGAAGGCTCGACCCAGCTGTCCGAAGATGAACCCCTGACGGGGAAGGCAGGGGCACCCGGTGCGATGGGTGGTCAGTGCTCCCCGACTGAGGCTGGCTGGGACGTCCAAAAACCCATATGGGATAGGTCGAGGACCTGTGTCAGCGACGCCTCGAAACCCCACTGTGCTGGTGGGTCAGACAGGCGATTGACAGCGGAACATCAAAGGTTCTGCCTCCTGACAACAAAGGTAAGTAAAAGCTGGTGGCGATGGAGGACGAGGTAGTACGGGCGACGGCTGGTCCTGGGTGTTGTGTCCCCAGCACGCAAAGGGTGGGTACCTCTCTGGGGTCAGCATCCTCAGGTTCTGCTCAAGATCATCCTGGGCCTACCACTGGTAGGCGTTCTTCAGTACTTGTAGGCTCACGTGGGGGAGCTATAGTGGGCCGAGAGGAAATGCCAGTTCTGGAGGCTGAGGACTCAGAGTGCCCGCTCGGGCCGGACATGGTGGGCCCTAGATGGGCTTGGGCCTGGTGGGGGCAAAGATCCAGTAGCTGGGTTAGACCTATTCCACCTGATCCGGTTCGGGAACTCATCATCTACGTCACATTTTTCTAAGAACACCCTTTGCAGATCTCCCCTGTGGCGCAGGGGGGCTCCTCGACTCAAGCGGGCCCGGGTCAGATTGGGAAGGAGGGATTACCGGCCCTTCCTCCTCTCTCCCTGCCTGCCAGTCATAGTGGTAGGGATTAAAAATACCTAGAAGGGACGCTGAGGACATCAGGGCCGGAGTGGTAGAAAACAAGAGATAGATCTGAAGTTTTAACTGAAGGGGAAAAAACCCGGTTCTCTTGACACGACGATGAATATGTGTAGTTTCCATTTAAATCAAGGATATGAAAAATGAGTGTGTCGATCTGGCGTTGTTAATTTTTTTTCTCTCAATCTCGTATGAGTCGATAAAAAAATCACTAGAATAGATACTTACATTAACAAGGTGTATGCGTCGAAAAAAAAATTTCACATATTCTATAGATGTTCAATGTAATTCATTGGAGTATATACTCTATTTTTTTATAAAACATATGTATCTCTTTAAATGAGATATACTATTTTAAAACATTTCATGTGTACACTGAAATTGAGGTTGAAAAAAGGTTGTACATAACATTATCTATTTCAAAAATATTTAGTAAGATGACAACATCGATGTCTTTGAAAAAGTTATATATGAGAGATGTCAGAAAAATGATGCACCCTAAAAATATCTTATATTCTTTCATCCGAGTCGTGATGCACTTTGATAGATTTTGTTGAAAAACAATATATCCAAACCTCGTGAGCAACTCATATCATTTTTTTTAATATACACTCGTATATTAATGTGCATGTTATATAATTTAAAGTATATATTAAAAAAATTTAATGTATATTTTAAAAATAAAATAAAAAATTTGCAATCTCATATGCTATGATGAATCCCATACACTACAATAGCATGGGGTGAGACTGCAAAACATACAAAGTGTTGCAGCATTCTTTTTTTAATTTTATTTTTAAAATGCTATAACCTCCAAATATGGGTCAGATCAGCCATGTGAAGCCCTTTCGACTCACAAAAGGAAAATGTTACACTCAATCCTTTTATTTTCACCTAATGAGATATATTTTTTATAAAAGTTAAAATGTATGCTCTGAAATGAAAGTATTTATTAAAAATGTAAAAAATTTAAGTAAAAAGGATTAAGATTAAGCTCATCATGAAGGGTGGGGCTATTTGCACCCCTCTTTTTACCAAACACACCCCTGTCTTTATACACCCCACCCAAATAAGTTGAGTGTTTTAAACACCCTGAAGTAAATGGATCTTATAAAAGATCCATTTATGCAAGAGGAGGAGGAGGAGGAGGAGGAAGGCTAGGGCAGAGGGCGGGGCTGGGCATGGTGGGGAAGAACATCTCCGAGAAGATACATTGATAGCCCTCGACATCCGTGGAGATCCGAGAAGGCGGAGAGGCGGTGAGGAGAGTTGCGCCGATCAAAATCAACGTCGAGCCGGTGTACGGTTTTCGAGGCGAGTGCGTGGAAGTAGTGGTCATGGAGGGAGTAGTGGGCGTAGGCGGAGACGAGGCAAACTAGAAGACGAGGTTCGGGGGGATGAAATCGAAGATGTGAACAAGTTGTCTTTCTTTTGCACGCATAGACACTACCAATGTCGACGGTTTCATATTTCGTAAACACTTCCTTTCAGAAAAAAAAATCTTAACATTTCATTTGTCCCTCCAAATCTCCACAAAAAATAACAAATTGGTTGTCTCCCTTACCTCCATTTATGGTAATAGCTCATGTCCCCTTCAAAAATCACTTGGCTTTGTTTCTAAAACTTCGTCGACAGATCTAGTGTCTACAAAGTCCAGAAACCATTTGGCTTGTTTATGGAACCTTTTTCGACAGATCCAGTGTTTACAAAATCGGATTCTGTCGACAGTTCCAGTGTCTCTGGGTCCATAAATCACTTGCTTTGTTTGTGGGACCTTATCGACAGATACATTGTCTACAAAATTTGACTTTGTCGACAATTTTAGTGTCTATGGATACATAAGACAATAAAATACATACTAAACACATAAAATATTTTCACACACATAAAAATCCAACAGGAAGCTATCACCCGCCGACGAAAACCATACCAACAATTGCGGCAGAGAATCGGTCCTCGCAAAGTCCGCCGACCTGCCTCCTCTATCACCCTCACCGCAAACCCTACCTTCACCACTGATCCCACCCCCTTCACCGCCTCCTCCTCCTCACCACTGCCTCCCCTCCTCCTTCGCCCCACCATGCCCTCTCCTGACTCTGCCCCAGCCACACCCTTCACGGTTCTACCCACCTAGCACTCCTCCCTCTCCCTACCTAAGCACACCTAACCCCACCCAATATCCATTTATGTTGGGTGTGTATGGGAAAAAAAAGGGTGCAAATAGCCCCACCCCATCATGAAAGGGTCGCTCTATTCACCCCCCTCTAATAAAGTTGCACCCCCCTATATGGATCATTCAAAAGATCCATTTAAAATTGACTGATCAAGTGTCGGCTGAATTGATTTTTACCGACACTCGGAGTGTCGATGGATTCAGGAGATGGAGCCGACCTCAACGATGATGTCAGGGATTTCAAATCTGTCGACACTTAAAGTGTCGACAGATTCATAAAATGTCGACACTTCATGTGTCGATTTGATCAGTTTAAACATTTTGAATTTAATACATATCAGTCGACTGATTAGGTGTCGATGGAAGTCATTTATATCGATATTGTGAGTGTCGAACTTATCAGTCGACTGATTAGGTGTCGATGGAAGACATTTCTATCAACTGATTAGGGGGGAGCACACAAATCCTATTTTTTAGAGGGGGAGCACACAAGAGGGGGGTGCACCTAATTTCGAGGGGGGCAAGTAGAGCCACCCATCATGAAATCATGCAACCTTTTCGGATCCTAATATGATCGAATAAGATCCGTGTAACAACCGATAATCCGCAACGCATTCGATTTTAAATTCCCCCGCGAAACATTTTAACCAACCCCCTCATAAAAATTGTGGATAAGAGAGAGAGAGAGAGAGCTTGAGAGCTTCAACAATGGAGGTTGGCATGTCTCTGAACGCACTGGTCCAACTCCCCCTGTCCAATTCGAGGAGGACCCAACAAGAAGACACACTGCTCTTCGGAAAAAGAGGGTCCTTCAGCGGGAGAAGACCCTCTTTTGAGCCGAAAAGGAGGCAGCTTTCTGTGGTGGAAGCGAAGGGGAAGAAGGGGATGCAGGCAAGGCAGTTCCAGAGGTCTGCACCGCCTCCACTTCCCAAGATTGAGGAGGACGGAAACCCCCGATTCGTCGTGTTCATCCGTACTTCCAATGTATGCTCAACCCCATTTGTGTTCGTGTTTTTTCAATTTGGAATTGTTTTGTTTGAACGTTTTTTTTTTTGTTGGGTTTGTGGAGATGGGTTCGTTCAAAGTTGTGGTTTTGAGAGGATAAATGAAGGTTTTTAATTTTTTATTGGTTTTGATGGGCATATCACATATGTGTTTTTTTAATAAATAATATTCTACAATTTTTTTTTCTTGTTTGATTTTTCTTGGGATGTTTGTTTATGAATTGGGAGTTTGTGTTTGTTATTGAATGGTTTGGTGTGAAAAAAATCACCATAAGAAATTGAGTTTTGTAGCCTTTTTAAATTTCCAACCTTCGGCCCCGTTTGGAATCAATTTTTAAAAATAGTTTGTTCATGAAAGTTGTTCTCGACCAGCTTTTTCACAAAAGCTACTCTTAGAAAACTTTTTCATTAAAACTGCTTTGGTGACTCTTAACACAAAAACCAAAATCTGAAACCAAAAACTGAAGTTCAAAAATACCTGTTTGAAGCTTATTATCTGAAAAACTGATTTTACATTGAAGAATTTTCTGGGAGTCATTATTGTTGCATTTGGGGTGGCCCTTTGGATGCATTAGCACGTCGTCCAACTTTTTTTTTCCGTAGTTATGCTAATATATATTCATGTGTATTGGTGATTATGCAGGTCTACTTATGGTACCCACTTAGTGTTATAACTGGTGGTACAACAGCAAAGATTATGGTGGCAGCCAAAGATAATTTTCTGGGGAAGTATATATACAAGGATACCATTGCTAGGAACCTTGCAGCCGTTATCTACAGAGTAAGATTTTTTTTAATCCTGATTATTTTTACATGGTGTATTCTCTGGTTTTAGCTGGATTTTTTTTCTTCCTTAAATGTGTTTGATTCATAGTTGGCATTTGATGAGATAATTTACAAAGGCATCATGTTTTGCATAACTGTGCCTCAGTGTTTCTTCATTGCTTTCGAGCCTCAGTTAGAGACATCTTACCATGTTCTCAAGGAGCTTATTAAGCAAATGAATTTATTAGTTATATGTGGTTGTCTAGCTTGCTTCTAATGACTAATTTTCATGTATCAAAAAATGAAATTTGGTAAGGGGCATGTTATGGTGTGTGTGGGTGCATTTGGGTTTTTTAAGTTTGTTGTAAGAACTTAGGCGGATGATACAATGAAACTGGATGAGATCAAAATGAATGTTGGAGGGTGCTTATTGGGTAACTTAGGGAGAGTGAGGAATTTGCAATTTAACAGAGATGAGGCTGTAGATATGGTATTTTCTGACTTCAGGCAGTGAAATAAGACCATATTTTGCGGCAGTCAAGTTGCAGTAATTATTCAGACTTGGGGGGGGGGAGGAATTCAATCATCCATGGAAATGATAATGGAGATGAAAACATCAACTTTTGAAGGGCATTTTAAGTAATATAACTAGTTGGGATTAGCGTATGGACCTCCATTGTAGTCTGCGACATCCAAAACAGATGGAACTAACATTCTATCCATCATTCGTGCACCACAGATAGACATGGAAGAGCTAGACTTGAGAGCCTATGGTTTCTTACAATGATGGGATATGCGTTTGAGGCACCTTCACGTTTACTTATTTTGGGATTTTAATTTGAATATTTCTATTTTAATTCTCTTCTTGGTTATCCCATTGCTTGTTTCTTTATACTTCTAACATAAAATTCACTTATCACAAGAAGGAAAAATAAGATTTTCAAGTATGAACTTTTTAGGCCCCCTTTGACAGTGGTGAACTGAAATGATATTCCTTTTCCTTCTGCTACATGGGTCTGTTCTTTGCTGTTTAATTGCAAAACCATGGTATTTCTGTTGTAAACAGAGAGGGCATCCCAAGGACTCTATGAGGGTCATCTAGTGACTTTTTCGCTAAATATTGATGAGGAAAGAGAAATTGGAGAAGTGGAGAGATATAAAATAGGTGGAGAATGAGATAAGTGATGGAAGAGAGTGGAAAATTTAGCAATCACCCACGCTCATTTCATGAAAAGATGGTGCTGAGAGAAAAGAAGAACAAAGAAAGTGGAGAGATAAAGGAAGAAAATAGTTTTCAGTTTACGTATTCATTGTAGGAAGTTTATTACAAAATACATATTTTAATTATTTTGGAAAGATTGTTATTGAGATCGGTAATTTGGAATTCGTGTTTTAGTCATAAATAACTTTTGGTTAGTGTCATACTGTCTCTCTTGCATGCCATGGAGCATGGGAATAGACACAATATGACTCGGACAAGTTGAAATGACAAATCTTGGAAAAACTAGGACACGACATGACAAAGACACGGCAATGAATAAATTAATTAATTAATTAAATAAAATACATGTTACATCATTATTAATTGAAAAATAAGAGCACAGAGGCTTGCACTATAAAAAGTTTATGTAGCTATTATTTCGTATCAATTATCAACTCTATTACAAATTTAATGTCATTTGGCTTCATTTGAACAGAAATCTAACAGTACATGTTAAGAAAAAATAGTGTAGAGCCGCATAAGTGTCATATATGTCCATGTTATGTCCACCCAACGTCCAACGTGTTTGAAATTTGGAAATTTATTTTTGGATTTTGGACGCATGTGAGACATGTCTGATGTACAACGTGCGTCGTGTTGTATCATGTGTCTGAAACGTGTTGGGCACAAACACAGCATATTCGTTAAAGTGTCCTTGCTTTCTAGCTTACATGACAAGAAGTTTGCTTGATTCTATTTTTGTTTACATGCTATCTGGAAGTGTGTGTTTAATTTTCACTTCTCCATTTTTCTCTAGCCTAGCCATCAAGGAACTTCTGGCAATGTCATAAGTGCAAAATAAATTAGAGCCCAAATCATAGCTACTTGAATGGTAATGGCAAACCTCGATTCTCTGGAATTTGTTGTAAGAAAATTTTGATCTAATACAGTGATGGTCTTTTAAAAGTTTCTATATGTATGCAGGCTTGATTTTGAGGAGATCCTGTAATATATCTTTTAGTAAATCACCAACACTGGTTTCTAAGTAAAATGTTAGATGAGGAAAGATAATAAGAGCATTATTTCACTACTTTGGTTAATATTGTAGCACGTTTGCTAAATGCAGACAAAATAAGATGAATAATATTGAGTCATAAGATTCTTCTATGACCTATGAGCTTTGAATTTCTTCAAGTTTCAGGAATTTATTTTCTTGTTCATCAGACTAATAATATATGAAGCAAGAGTATGATGTTCTTCAATTATGATCCTCAATTTTTTTTATTCTTTCAATGGTCAAATTTATTTATTGTATATTATTATGTTTTTAAAATCACTTGTGAGAATGCATCACTGATGTGGTTGGCTTCATTGAACAGGATGAGAAAGAGATACGGAAGACAGCATTTAAACAATATCGTGTCTTACGTTCAGCTACATCATTTCGATATGGTTACAAGCTTGTTGTAATGCCTCTATGTCTGTTCTCTGTGGTTATATGATTCCCCTGACAAGAAAATTTCCATTTGTATGTTACAAAATATTCTTTTATTGAATTACGCAGGAAAACAACAACTTGCGAGCTGCTCTTTCAACCTCAGATGTTATTGAAGTAAGTTCTTGCTTATTTTTCCCAATGAAAAGTTGGCATATCCTTGGGAAGTACCTTTTTTATGATGATGGACTAATGAATGAATTCCGCCAAACCATTAAAACGTGATGCAAAACTTTTTTTTCCGTAGTAATATTTAGTGAATCTTTTGTTCTCCAAGTCCCATTCGCCTTCCACCAACCATAACCTCTGGAGTGACTCATAGTCTCATTCATTCTCCCTTAAATTAATAACTCTCTGGGATAAGAAAGTAGTGGTTTTTTGTCATATTAGCTTGTGTAACTCATGCTATCTACGGTACTGGGAGCTACTCAAACTAAGCTAAACACTTTTGCTTTAATATTGGACTGAAGGCCTGCTGTTCTTTAGATTGCTTAGAGCCTTGTGTCACATTCCCTTTACAAGACCGCTATCATGGTCCGTGCTCGCATTAATATTATTGTATTTCTTATTGCTAGAGATGATATTTCATGAGAGACTCTCAGTGAGAGAGTACGCATTTTTTTTATGTTAATTGATTGTCTCAAGGAAACTGGAACTTGTTCACCAAATCTGTGTTTTACGTGCCAGCTTCCAAGAGAAGAAGAGCTTAAGACCGTAGTTGATAAAGTGAAAGACTTCTTTGGTGAGGCTGCGAGTGGTGCGAAAGAATCATTTGGAAATCTCTCTGCCCTTCCTGTGACGGGTGAAGAGTCCGAAGAAAATTCCAAGTAAGTCAAAGCCTGCTTCTATCAAAATATCTGCCTAATCTCTTCTTAATACAATTGCTTTCTTTCTCTCTCTCTCTCTCAAAACTCCATGCCATCTTCAAAGCATACCCTCTGCCCATGTTTGATTTATGGATATATCCCTCAGTTGGGTTAGGACTCCGAATAAAACCAAATTTAAGTCATTTGGTTGCAATGTGTACCTGAATAAACCTTATGCCCCCGTTTGATTCAAGAATTAAGTTATTACGAGGTTTATGACTATTCTAGTATAAATAAGGATAAACTGATTTTTTATTTGGTTGTGTTTTGGATTACTCTCGTTGGAAAACTTAATAATAAAATTTTTATTTGGATAAAATGTTAATAAGGTGTGAATAACAATTTACAAAAAGTGAAAAAATGATGACAATTGATTTATAAGAGGTGATAGTTGATTTCATAGTGGGCTCACATATTTTTGGATTGAATAACCTGGAATAACTTAATTTCATGGGTTGGTTGGAATCCATATACCAGTTAATTCTAGCATACAAATTCTTATTTATTTCATTAATCCAAACATTCATTTTGAGGCCGTTCCAACTAATTCCCACTTATTTCGGGCCTATTCTCAAACTAAACGAGGTTTATACGAATTCTTGGATCATGCTGAATATCCCTTAGAAAAGTGTATGAGGGGGGAGCTTGAATGCAATTAACTGATGTTTCTACACATTTTGAGGCCGTTCCAACTAATTCCCATTTATTTCGGGCCTATTCTCAAACTAAACGAGGTTTATACGAATTCTTGGATCAGGCTGAATATCCCTTAGAAAAGTGTATGAGGGGGGAGCTTGAATGCAATTAACTGGGGTTTCTACACTTATTCCCTCTGTTCTTGCACACAAAAAGTTAAATAAATAAATAAATAAATTGTCACATGTAATCCATTAAGGGGGTGGTCCAGGCTAATAAAATTTATAATTTTTTTTTTGCCAAGATCTCAATCTTTCATATCACTCCAAGTAGAATGTAGGGAGAATAAATCTCATGTGGAACAATTTTTTTTACATAGGTGAGGTGAGCTTGCACATGGTTTAGTCTATAAAAATTTGAATTAATTGAAAGTATATCATATCAGTTTGGATGAAAGAATAAATGTAGAATATGATGGATAAATCGGGGGGAATGGCAGGTTGTGTTTATATGTGAACATTTTTTTTTTTTTTTTTTTTTTTTTGAATTGGAAAATTGTTTGGTGGGATAGACTCTTATACACCTACAGACGCTTTAAAGCCATGAATCTAAAGTGAGATGAAGCAAACAATATCTTTGTTTATACGCCTGTGTTCTAATATAAATGATATAACTAGAGCATCCATCATGGATTTCTCTCAGCCATTCAACCCTAACAGGGTTTTACCAACAAGTGAATCACTTTCATGTTTCCTTTGTGATAAGGTGAAAAGCCGAGCGTGTCACGCGTCACCGAGCTGGATGAGAGTGTTCTGCGCTCCAAAAGATTCATTTTGCTTCATTTAGCAAGGCAGGCTTGTTTTTTAATTTGAGATCTTGTATAGGTGAGCTCAACAAGCAAAATTATATGCTAGTTGTGAGTTTCCTTTTCTAAAATTTTCTCATAATGTACCAGTGTACATTGTATGTTATTCCTAAGTTTTTTTTGTTGTGTAACCAATGCTGTTCAGTTTTTTTTTCTATCAAGGTTGGAAAATGTTACAGTTTGTTTCTTGCAGTCACTTATGCAGCAACATGTTTTGAATTTTTTTGGATGATGTATACATGCCATCTTCGGCTCTTACTCAAATCTATATTCAAATTTTACTCAAAATTTGAATAAAAGCTTGATTTGATATGGTGTATTTCTAATCATCACTTTGTGTTTTAAAATTTACATCGTCTCCCAATTATTTCCTAAAAATATTTTTAAAGTCCTTCCTTTAAATATATGTGTTGCTCAATTTTTCTTCTCTCTTAGAAATTCAAATATAAAAATCATAATCATCCATTTAATAAAAAAGGTAATAATAAAAAGTTAAAAAACAAAGATGAAGACTAAAGAAAGAAGACCACATGGTTTTATATATATATATTTTTTTGGGGTGGGGGGGGGGGGGGGGGGGGGGGAGGGATTTAATCTAATTCATTGGAAATTGGAGTTGAAAATTTGAATCTCCTTTTATTTGAGTAAAAACTTGATTTAGTATGGGTATGGATAAATAATTGAATATGTTTTTTAGTGAATTTTACTCAAATTTAAAATTGAATAAATGTTTGAGTATAAGATTGAAGATGTGATGTAATTATGTATATTTTTTAAAAAAATAAAATATATGTGAAATGAATGCATACCATCCCGATTAAATCTATATTTGACTAATGAGCATATGCTCTACTAGAACAGTTTATGATTGTAGAAATGAATGTAGCTTTGTTTGTAGTCCCTTTTGGCAGTCTGCATGCATTTTAAATTTTTTAAATATATATTTGTTTAATGAAATATATTTTTTAACAAAAAAAAATTACACATCACGTTTTCATAGTATATTAGAGAATGTGATAGTGAAGTGTACATTATGTCAAATGATTTTATATATTACAATTAGTAAAGATGATGACACTTGACAGCAAATAGGACTACAAAATAGACTTTCTATGCAAATTGAATGTGTGTTGGGCCGCCCTTTCTGTCTGATGGGCCGGCCTGACTCGTCAGATTCATGGGCCAACACACCACGGCCTCAGATATGACAAGGAAAACATTCGCTCTATGTGCCGACAGTGCTGTCCTCATCAGTTTTCTTTAAAAAATATATATATATTCTCTCATTAAAATACCTATGATTATACAAGTTAATATATGTATTCAGTTTTTTTTTTTTTTTTTTTAGAAAATGAAAACATTGACTCACATTCATTATGATAAAACTCACACACTTTGATATTCGCGAGATTTAAAATAGACCAAGTGTATCAGCGCTAATATAACAAACCTGTCAAATTTATGAGCCGGCCGGACTGGACATGACTAATCATATTAACGGTAGGCATGGCACGGCCTCAGACACAACAAACCTGTCAATTTGACGAGCCGAGCTGGGTCGATGAGCATATGGGGTCGACGAGCTCCGTTTACAGCTCAATACATTATGATAGCGTAGTATATATGGCTTCTATCATAGTGTATGACTCGATTTTTTTTCATTTTTTTAACTCGAAAAAAAATATTAACGTATTTCAGTATATACATCATTTTATATAATAATATACACTTCAAATAAGGAGTGCATGATTTTTTTAAAAAGAAAAAAAAGTATAAAGTGCCATGGAGATTGTACGTGTCTTTCTCCTACAGGATGAACATGCCATTAATGGCAGTTGTCACAGGAAAAAATTAGAGACCCAAAATTTACCTCAAACCCTGTACGGCACTAGTGTTCCTGAACACTAGTTCAACCTCTACGTAGTCGCTCAACACACAAAACACACAAGACACACAAAGAGAGTTGGGCAGAACCCTTATGTTGTATTCACTCAACAATTACAACTTATGTCTCCTATTACCTTCAGCTTAGAACTTATATAGAGTTACAAGGGCCTCATCCCCCACTACCCTACTTGGTCAAGCCCTTGACCAAGCAGTTACAAGGTGTGACTTGTTCTGCATGGGCAACTCCCCTACTCTGCACGTGGGCGCAGAGTTGCCCGCATCGTGGGCACGCCGAGTGTCCACGAACATGCCGCGTCGTCTCACGATCTGTTTTCGCCCCACGAGAACTGTGCACGTGTGTAACCGCTCCGCCTCGCTGGATGACCACGTCCTTGGACACACTGGTCGCTTGAGCGCATTTTGGATATGCCCCGGGCGTGTGTGCCATGTCATGCCACGATTGGTGCCCCACCCTGTGAGATCCGTCCATGTCTTGCTGACATGTGTGCCAGGTCGTTCCACACCCCGCGAGATGTGCGCATGACCGTAACCGCTCAGAATGTTCACGTCTCTGGGCATGTTAACCATCTGCGTGTATTTTAGATCTTCCCTGGGTGTGTGTGCCACGTCATGCCACGACTGGCGCCCATCTCGTGAGATCCGCGCATATCTTGCTGACATGTATGCTAGGTTGTCCCATGCCCCGCGAGATGTGCGCGTGCCCACTGCGTCGAGGACCACGTCCCCGGGCCAGCGTGACAATGCCCGATCAATCCGGAACTTCCAGCGCCACTTGGACCGGTGTCAAGAGTCTCCATTGCGTCAATGTGCCTCCTTGCATCCACAATGAGCCTTTGTCGGGCCTAGGTGTAGATACCCCAATTTTGACCGTCCAGAGAGACAGAAATACTTCAAGTAACACACAGAAATATCCCACAAGTGGACACCAATAGAGAACCAAAGGTTCGGTAAACCAGAAACCCTAACCCTAGCCTTGACCTAAACCTAAAACGGAAACCCTAAACCTTGACCTAGCCCTAAACCCTAACCCTAGCCTTGACCTAAACCTAAACCGGAAACCCTAACCCTAAGCCAAAACCCCAAACCCTAACCCAAACCCTAATCCTAAACCAAACCCTAACCTTGACCTAAACCTACCCTAAAACCCAAAACCCAAAAAACCTAAGTCCCTGGAAAGGGGCGGCTAGCCCTAACTAGCCGCCCCCCTAACCGCCCCCTGGCCGACTTTGGACCAGTCCCCTGGATGGGACATAAAGCAATATTTAATGCTGATCATTGCGGCGGGTCATGACCTTTAGCCGCCCTCTCTTGGCCGGATCAAACCAAGTAGCCGACCCAAGCCACCGCTTGTCAGAGATGGGACGTTTGGCAGGTCATGATAGGGGCGGCTACCAGGAAGTAGCCGCCCCATCCCGGGCGGCTAGTTAGCACTAGCCGCCCTTCACCTGGTCTCTGACAGAAGAACCAGAGAATTAATGAGAGGTCCAATCGAAGCCACCCACTCCATTACCCCCTGGATCTTCCCCTGCCTCTCTTTTACTATAAATAGAGGGGTCCCAAGCCCAAATACAACATGACCAATAATCCACAACATCAACAAATCCACAAAGCACCACCAATCCACCATCCCCACTTGTTCAAGTCCTTCCCCCACTAGAAATCCCAAGAGAGAGAGAGAGAGAGAGCCCCTTTTGTGAGAGAAACACTCATTCTCTACATAAAATACCCTCTCATCCCACCCTCCATAAACCCAGGCTAAACCTAGCTTAGCCTCTGCCTAAGACCCCACCCTTTTCCTACCAAAGCCCTGCCCAAATTCCCCCAGACCCTGGACGGCTAACCCTAGCTAGCCGCCCCCTGTCCGACGGCTAAACACAACTAGCCGCCCCACACTCACACCTCATATTAACATCCCTTTGTCCCATAACTCCTTTAGTCAAGCCCCGGAAGCAGAATAGGATTACCTGTTTTTCACCTCTGTGTACAGTATATCCGTGTCTCAGAGCGGAGACCCCACAAACTCCCCACGTAGGCGATCAAATCCGACCCAAACCCTTTCCTGTTTTTAGAAAAAGCAGGTGGCGATCACAAAACCCCTTGAATCCTCTTGAGCCGCTGTCGGGCGCCTCAACCAGGAACGACACCCTCACCCCTTCCGGGAAGACGATCCGACCGAGCCCGCCAGGGCACGCATCCGATCCGAATCCCCGAAGAAACCCTCACACACGCGGATTTTTCGACACCGACACTAGGTGCCTCATGCACCCAAGCCATGAGCCCACTGCTCGGCTAGGACTTGATCCTAGCATAACAGCAGCTTTCCTTCGGAATAATCATGTCCCGAATCTGTGCATCCAAACAGATAATTAAGTAAAGAATCTGGATTAGAGTCTAGCGAGCGAGAGAGAGAGAGAGAGAGAGAGAGAGAGAGAGCATATGTTGTCTCTACGGAGTACCGTCCGGTGCATCCACTCGTCTGTACGAGTCCCTCGCCTCACCAGACTCTCTCTCCACCCTCCAAAGAGTGTAATCTCTCTCTCTCTCTCTGTCTCTCTCTCTCTCTCTCTCTCACTCACTCTCTCACACACACACACAAAAAATCAAACAAATCTTTTTTGCAAGTTTAAACGATACACAAATGGATGGGTTGTTGGTCTTATTGGGTCTGACATCAGAAATCTTTGAAATTTGAAGTATCCATTTGAAGAAACTGACCAAAGATTGATTTTTTTTTTTTTTTTTTTTTGTATAATTGGTGAACTGATCGTTTCCTCTTTTATGTTTGGGTTGTTGGATTGTTGTTAAATTTCAGTTCGGACTTTGGGAATACTGCAGAACTGAAATTTTAGATTGAATTATTAGGGTTTAGATTGATCACCAAGAAGTGATTGTTGATGATTAGGAACACAATTAGCAAAGCTATGGAATTGAGATATTTTTTTTTTAGCAAAGTTTGTGGTCATGTTGGATTAAGATGTCAAGACATGACATATTGGGAAATCATAGCTTCATTAACAACATAGAAATTTATTTATTTTTTGTTAGGGAAATCCTAACATTAGTTGGGGAACCTTGAAGGCATAGCACTCATTCATCACTCATAAACCATGTGCTGATGTGCATTAGTTATGCCTAGGGGATATGAACTCTGAGACCGGATTTGAACTCTGAGACCTATGAAAAGCAAACACATGACTCTGGCCAAAGAGTTGACCTGTGTGGATTAATAGTTAATCATTTTGTTGAGTTTTCGAACAATAAATCACTAATTTGGGTAAGGTCCCGCTCGGATATGCTCTTGGTTGGACTCTATGTTTCAAAAGCTAAAAATTTTCAAATGTGGATCCAAACACATTTTCAACGTCTACTTTTCAATGTCCCCTCTTAGCAGGCCAAAAAACTAACAATTGAAAAGCTAACAAAATAATGCTTTTCAAAAACTGAGTTTGAAATGCAGAATTTTGAGAATCCTAGCGTTTCAATCGCACTGCCAAACACAGCCTAAGTAGTTGGAGAATGCATCATTGAAAACTTTTTACCTACTAACCCATGTAACTTCTACATGGACATTAGAAAATAATCATGTAAGATTCTCCCTTACAAGTTCTCTGCAGTACATATTTGTTTGAGGTGAAAGCAGTTTTTGCTGATTTTCTCATCAAATAATTAGTTCAACTCCTATAAGACTTGGTGAGTGTCCATCTTTTAAAGAACTTTTGGCACTTGACTAGACTTATTAGTAAGTATGAGAGTTCTTTGTTCCTTGGTTTGAGTTCCATTGTTAGAGATCAGTGAATACAAGTTCTGATTCCTATGGTTATAACTAGATAATTAGACCAGCAAAGGTGCAAAAATTTGTTTGAATTTAGTTGACTAGTTAACTGGAATGATATGACATGCCTTTGTTGTTTCAATTTCGCGTTTTTGAAATTCTCAAATTTCATTCGTTATTTGGATATTTCATTCAGGTGGAGGTGGAATTTGCTGATGGAAATGTGTTCAATCTGTCAGCTGAATTCCTTCGGATAAGCAGCCCTGCTGCTGACAGCAAAATTAGAACAGTTGGTGGTGAAAAGGTAGTTATTACATATTGTGTACTCTATTAATAAGCACAATCTTCGACTCTTTACATTGAATTATGTCTTATAATATAAATAGAACATGGCACAAGTAGTCCTGAAAAGAAACAAAATCTTTTTAATGCACTAGTGAAGTCATTGTCTACTAAATTATTTACTATAGCTACATATTGTGTTAAAAAAAAATCACATCATGCGTGAAGGAAGCAATGTGACAAGTGCACTGAATGGAATCATTTTTTTATATTGCTTAAAGACGGTGTTATCAATATTCTACTTACATGTGAAATTCTAAGGACCGTGAAGTTTAGAATATAGTATTCTCTATCATTCACTCCATTAGAAATCAAGATTCAGGGAGGTCGGTGGGATTCACAGTCAAGAGCTGCTATGGGTGAGTAAGAAGGAAGAAGCCAGTGATCCAAGCAACTGTGACAAAGCACAAGGAAATCTGGGTTGCAAGGTTCCATTGAAGGTTAAAACCTTTCTATGGTTGGTGTACATGCAGAAGGTTCTCACAAAGTCATATAGCTCGTTGGTCACTGGGGGTAGACACGCTGTGCCGCTTGGAGGGGGGAAAACATTTGAGAGATGTTGGTTAGTTTCATTCAGGAGTGGGGAAGATTTTGCGGTGATGGTGTTGGCGGGAGGGGTGGTGGTCTCTCCCTTGGGGGGGGGGCGGCGTGTCTTCTACTAATGGGGAGCTGGGACCTTCTCTCTCCCATGGGTCATTTTAGTTTCTTTGCTTTTTTGTTTGTAATTTCTCTTTGGGCCTTTACCTTTTATTAATACAAGGTGATCGCCTACTGTTTTCATCCAAAAAAAAAAATCAGGATTAAGACCTCCACCTTTTAGGCTGTGCACATGCTCTGGTGGTTCCTGTACCACCTGTTGATGTTTAGATAGTTTATTTAGATGTTTATTAATTTTGTTTAATTCAAACATAAATTTGTTGGGATTTGTTATGGTTAAGATATTAGACTTGTTGAGGGTGGTTAGAAATCCATTCTCAACAAACTTGAGGTCTATAAATAAGACCATTTTGTTGAGGGGAGAAGCAATAAGTTGTAGTATTTTATTTTGCGAGTCTGAAAGAGGCTTTTCAAGCCCTTGACTTTTATCTTTGACTTTTGATTAGTTAATAAAAGTTTTAGTTTTGTTCTATATCTCCCTCGTATTTTGAGGTTTTTCTCTTTCTACGTTTTTCGTATTTTGACACCTACCCGGGCTTGCATCACCTGTCCATTTGTGTCTCCATTCCTCTTTGCAATCTGACCATTGATATGAATGTTCTGAGCTTTTTAACATTGTTAGTGTAATTGAAATATCGATCGATTAAAACATGGGTATCACTTCCAAATGATCTACTTCTAGAAGGCAGTTGATCACCAGGTTTACAATATTTTCAGGTGATATATGGCCGGCGTCATGTGGGTATTATGTCAGCAGAGCCTGTAGGAAACTATGGCATCAGGTAATCATACAAACTTATTCTTGTTCTTGCATTTTGTTTGAATGCCTAAGTTCCATGGACTCCATATACTTGAATTCTTCGCAATCTCGACAGATTGGTGTTCGATGACCTGCACAAGACCGGAATCTACACGTGGGATTTCTTCTATAATCTGGGAGCCAACAAATTTTCTCTCATGAGAAGTTATATCAAAACTCTGAAGAAGCACGGCCTTAGCCGGGATCCACATAGAAGAAAATAATGGGAATCCTTGTCATCAAGACACGATGAGTAACGAAGCTTCAGTGCTTCAGAAACTGATGTTAAACTGGTTATCAAGGCAAACACGCCAGCCACAAGGACTCGTTCAGCACAGGGTCGGTCGGCGGTGGTGAAAAGCTCAGCTCTTCACCACCTTCTACCTTGTAGCACTTCAGGTTGTTCCATGAGTGATGTATAAGAATAAGAGTAAGAATAAATGGTAGGAAGAAAAGAAGATCAATAAGAATAGCAGTAAGGATAACAATAAATAACAATTGTGATTATTCTTGTAGTCATTCTTATTTATTATTTATTAGAGAAATTCATATTGATTAGAAAATTGAATTGGCTTGCCACAAATGACTTGGTAGTATGAGTGGCATTACTTGTGTCTTAATTTGTATCCAAAAAAATAAAAAAACATCCTACAATGGAATAATCAAAAGCAAAAATATCTGATTCCGAGATATTATAATATTATGTGTGTTTGTATTATATATTGTATAATTAATTATGATCTTCAAAATTTATATAGCTATTGTGTTCTTTTTCTATGATATCTGAAAGAGGCTAGAAGTTCTGAAATCCTCATTTTAACTGTCAAATATTAGTATTCGTAGATGGGATATTTTAGGGTGTGTTTATGCACAAATTTGAAGGGAAAGTGAAAGAAAGTGAGGGAATTTGGATCAAAGGAAAAGTGATGGAAAGTAAAAAAAAAAAAATTCTTTGACTAATTTTCAAAGTGTTTGTGTATGCGATGGAACAATTTTCCATCACTTTATCTCAAATTCTCATTTAGGAGAAAGGAAAAAAAATTCCTACTTTTTCTAATAAAACAAAATAAGAGAAGGAAAGTGATGGAAAAAATTTTCCTCCATTATTTAACATACACACTAGATTTTTTAATGGTCAAAGAAAAAAATTTCACTTTCCCTTGCTTTCCTTTTGGCGCAAACATAGATGAGATATTAACGTTTCCATATCCGATTCCTTGAAGGGACTAATTTATAAACCTCTTTCACTCGACTAATTTATAAACCTCTTTCACTCAATTTGATGAGCTTCATATCTTTAGGGAAAATTTCATAACTCCCTGTAAACTAACTGAAATTCAGATAACCCCCTGCATAATTTACGTTCATAGATAATGAATATTTTGTGAATACTATATTTGGTTAACCCTGGTATAAAATATAGTATACCAAGAAAATCTTACAGTGTGTTAAAATATATAAATGATAATATTACCTATCAGAAAGAGTTTTATAATATATTCAGGTAAAATCATCATTTTTATAAGATTTTTCACATTTTTAACACATTTGTAGTGATTTTTTTAGTATATTGTATTTTCAGTCATGACTAATTAAATGAAATATTCACAAAATATTATCATCTATTGGCAAAAATTTTATTTAGGGGGTTATTTGGATTTACTAGGTGTTTTTTGGGTTCTATGGATTTTAAAAAAAGTCAGGGGGTTATATGGATTTCAGTCAGTTGCAGGGGGTTATATGAATTTTTCCCTTATCTTTAAAATGGGAAAAATCCATGGAACCCCGGAAATCTGACGGAAATCCATACAACCCCCTGATGTTTCTTAAAATTCATATAAGCCCCTGAAAACACCTAATAAATCCAAATAACCCCTGAATAAATTTTTTGTTAATATAGATGATGAATGCTTTACAAATATTTTTTTGTATACTGTAGGATTAATCAAACATAATATTCATAAAATATTCATCATCTGCTAACGTAATTTTATTCAGGGGGTTATTTGGATTTACTAAGTGTTTCATAGGGCTATATGGATTTTAAGAAAAGTCAGGGGTTATATGTATTTTTCCCCTTTAAAATATGGTTCCATAAAGGTTCTTATTTTTCTCAAGACCTTTGGTTTCAGACTGTGAATAGTTTTTATATATAATTTCAAGGGCTGTAATTGGCTATAAAGCCTCTAACATACAGGCACCTGTCATTTTTCGACTGCTGCTTGTGTGTTCTTTGATCCCATTTTTTATTTTTATTTTTATTTTTTTTTCTGAAGAGTAGTGATTGGGGAGGATTAGAAGATTAAGTATCGCATTAATGAATCACTTAGCTATGTTTTCCAAAAAAAAAAAAAAAAAAATCCAACTGTTTTGAATGTATTTTGTGTTTTAGGATGAATACCTGTTGTTCATGTGTCATTTTTTTGGAGATTACCTCACGTTATACATGAAAATCACCTAACGGAGCACTTATATAAGAACATACTATTATTAAAAACATAAAAATGAATGCTTTCATTTAATTTGAATGTGATTCATTTTTGAGTAAAAGCATATACTTTAATAAACAAATACATACTTTAAAATAATTCAAACCATGTGTAATCTGTAACATTTTCCTAAAACTATCTTAGGCAGAGAAAGTAATAATATGTTATATATCCAATCATATCGAAGATAACAAGCCCCAACAGGACCACTATTATTAGGGAAAATCTATGTTCTATTATCTATTTTTTGTGTTTTAAGCCATTGCACTTGCATCATATGGGTTAAACAGAGTGTGTCACCTAATTTACATCAACAAAATGGATCTATTTACTGGATCCAACCAAATGGATTCTATGATTTCTATCTAATACTCCTTAACAGAAAATTATCAAAACACAGAACAATGATTCCCTCTTCAAGAATGCAAACAAGTTTCCCTTGTCGAGTTCTTTCTCACTGCTCAATATTCATACAGACTTCTAATGTAAATATTGCCAATCTGATCTTGAAAAAATTTGAAAGGGAAAACACACACTATTCGACTGAAAGACCTGTGGAGTTCAGCAGGCTTACAGATCAATGACACGAGACAACTTCTGGATACGGTTCAGGAGGAAGTCCCCTTGCTTGATGGTTGCTTGATAAAGCGCGTTCTTTGCATCTGGTCTGTTCGTCTCAAGAACACCCGCAACCTTGTCGATCTTGCAATGAAGCTTCCCAGCTGCTATGAATCGAGAGAGTTCCCTGCGAAAACCAAAAATAAAAAAAAAAATAATCATGAATACATAATCTAGATGTTACAAATTTGTTGACCTACATATCCATTGATGAGAGATACTTACAGGTCGATGAACTCTACAGTTACTCCAAAAGCAGTGGCCATTGCCTCCATAGTGACGCTTTTATAGGATTCCAGGAACTGGGAATAAACCACAGTGCGGATCTCCCTCATGTAATAACGGAAATGAGGCTGAAGATAACGGTCCAGTTTTATCTGGGTCGTCAATCCAGCTGCAGTCATTAAAAAAATTCATCAAAGAATGTTGAATTCCAAAGTGAGGTATGATTGGAGGGTGAAAGTACACAAGTGGGTCATTAGTGAATGGTGATGAATGTAAAGAGTTTAATCTTCTTTTTTTTTAGCTATTGGGTCGTATTATTTTCTTGCATGTCTCGCTTGCTTTGTATTTCTTCTTTTGGAGACCTCATCTCTGTTTGTTTGAACAGCGCCGTTCTATTTTCATTTAATATGAATGCTCCAGTACCTTTTCAATTAAAAAAAGGGTTCCAAGTAGGTTTCCTGAAAACATTCAAGAGATAAACTACTATAAATGAAAATATTCTCTCTAATGCTTGATGATCATCATCCATGCCTTCAAGGCCTTCACTCATTAGGTCTCAAAAGGTAGAAATAAATGGAGTAAATTTAAAGTTCATATTTTATTTTTTATGGAAGAAAAATAAAATTCGGGTAAACTGAACAAGGTCACAAGATAGCTGTAGATATTCTAACAATTTATGACCAAGCATATCTGGGTATCTGCATAAACATTAGCAAATAGATAATCAGTTGGAGACATGGTGATAGCTTCTCAAGGCGAAAATTGCGAAACATTAGTTTGCATCTCACAAAAAATGTTTTTAGTGTTTTTTTTGTTTTCTCAGAAAGACCATTTTCCTTTGGTTAACATGCCTTAAAGAGAGAGCTATAAGAAAAATGAGCTCATAATTTATACGTACAGAAAGCTGCAAAGAATAACTTGTACTGGCAACCATAAAGACAGTTCATGAAATCTGATAGATGAGGGATTTTCCCAATCACAGCCAGAATTTCTGGAGCATCCACCACCTGCCATAGCTCACATCAGAAATCAATATCAATGTAATGGTAATATACTACAAACATAGGGGCATATTTCAAATACCTTCTGTTTCAATGAAACTCTATCCAGTGATATAATGCTTGTGAGGACAGTGTAGAAAATGAAGGTATCATATGGGAAAAGTTCATAAGTTGTGAAGGTGGATATAGAATCCAGGAAAAGAGAAGCTGCTTTCTTGAAGTTCCTGGTGGACATGCAGTAAAGACCTTCATACACCTTCAGTCGATTCTTTCTTTCCCAATCACCACCCTCCTCAAACAAGCTGTCCAATTATTGTTTAGATAATGAAAAAAATCAAAAGTTTCAGCATTACGTTCAATGAATTTAAAACAATGCACTAAAGGATTTAGATAATAAAATTTGTCGGATTATTATCTTACTTCTTTGCCTTATCAATACTTTTTGAGATTAGATCAAAGTCCATGTAGAAAAATCCCAGTTGTAGGGTGTAGAACACCAGATCCATCTTTTGACCCACAGCAACTGTCTTGCCTTCTGTTACTTTCAGCTGTTCCAGTGCCTTCTCCTGCAGTGGGACAAAAAATATTAAACAAGAACCTGATCATTGTGGGAAATATTTATTCAATATATCTATGAACCTTTATGAGGGATAAGTGAAAACCATCATACCTTGTCACCTATTCGAATGTAAAACAAGGATTTAGCTAAATGAGCTTCTCGCACTTCACTTTCACCTAGGTTCTCTTCAGCATCAGCAATTCTGCAAATATACAATTATGAAAGTAAATATCTATATGGAAAAACATGGCTTTATATGTTGAACGAGGAGACTTGAAGCATCCTTTGATGTGGATTATTTTCATCCATCTACCTCATTTATGTAGTATAGTTTTTGTTCAGAATTTTTATCCATACAAGAACAACAGTATAATAGCAAAACTGAGAGTCAAGTTGGACAAATAAAACCAAGTTCATATCATTTTATGCATAAGCAGCGCGAATCCAAGAATCTTGGTTCAAGATAACTTGAAAACATCATATGAGGAAGCTTATACCTACAGCCTCAGAGTGAAGATAAGCTCATCTGGCAACCTCCTTAGCAAGAAAAGCAATCAGTTTCCAGCATTTAACCTACATTACCTTGTTTCAAGTTGTCTGTAGAGATGCGTACTGTTTGGATCCTATATGAACAACCTCTCTTTGAAAAAATAAAACAAAAGTGATTAATTGAAAAATATCCCAAAAATGCAGGTCTCTCTTTTGAAAAAATAAAACAAAAGTGATCAAGAAAAACATCCCAAAAATGCAGGCATTGCCTGTCTGTACCTCGAATTCTTCAGTAATACACCAGTTCTGTGTATGTCTTGGTGAAGTCTAAATCACATTCTTTCTTTATTAGAGACAACCTACAGAAATGTTTGGAAATGATTTTGGGAAGATTCTGATGTGCAGTTATTGGTTTTACTGAACGAGTTTCAAATGGGTGTTTTCACTTGATATTCCTACAAATCAGATATTCACTTTCTTTTGTAAATAGGAATTAAATAGGTGATCTCTCAAGGAATCCACTTTTAAAATCCATAACGTATCTTTTGTTATACAAATGCCCCTCACCTCTTCATTCAAAATAGACTATTTCAAAACCGAATTTCAATATTTTAGTTCAAAAATCAAATATTGGATGGAATTGATTCTTCAAAAACTTTTCCAAATGCTACCATAGTACACAGCACCCAGTGTACAGATTCCATGTCATCACCAAGAGATTTTCTATAGATTATCACCAGTAAATGCAAAAAAAATAATATCTCATGCAGATAACTCCACCAACCAACAGGTGAAAGATTATTTTCTGACAAACTCTGGTATCTCATCACCCATTTATTAACAATCAGTAAACTCCCAATGGACAAATAAAACATCAGTAGGGATCCTCCCCACCTAGGACTTACGAGGGAATATATTTCCAGCCACATAGCTGACTTTTATGTTCTTTTAAACGGAAACTAGTTTTTTGTTATATTATCTTTGAACTACGACACCCTTTATCTTCAATCCCACAGGGAACACACCGCCCTTTATCTTAATGTCCCCTTCCTATTGGAATCTGCCAACTATTTACAGGGGGGCTAAGCTCCCTAAAAGACCTGGGGAAACTACATGATGTCCCTCCTGAGCAACACTTAGGCATTTGTTGAATTGTAATGTTGCATAAGCATTCTATCACTAAACAAACCAAAAAAAATCACAGGTGGCCTTGTATGTGCCAAAGGCATTATCGCTATTGATTAGAAGCATTAGCCCTGTATAATTAAAGACACTTCCAATCTTTATCCTCCTATGTCACATTCCTATTGTATTAAATAGTTGTTAAGGAATCAACAAAAAATGCATAAGCAATTCATTATCATATATTCATGTATACCGTTAATTCTTATGTATAGAGGATTAGAGGCTTCTTTACAGTTCAAGATTTTCCAATTATTCATGCACACAATCATGTAGCACAGTAAAAATATGTTTTATTTTGTTTTTTAGGAACTGGTAGGAACAGCACCACCAACTAATATTATTAGAAATTAGGTTACATAGCAAGGCATGCTTTAATTCATATGTTATAATCTTTAAAAATAGATACAAACAATGGACACAGATTAATCATAATTCATATTTCTGAATTCCATGACCTGGATGCAGATATAAGGTACCACAAGTTATGGTCACTTCCTATTGAAGACGAACCTCATTACCGGCTACTAGAATTGGAGGAAATCCCTAAGCAACACATTTTGAACAAGCACCCCATGCTCATTGCAAAGATGACATTTCTTCAGTGTGCGTGTAGAGCATAGGTATTTGTATGTATCAAATAGATGCATTCCTCTACATTTCAGATCAGTGTTCAAACAATAAGATACCCATGACCCAGATGTCCACATCCATGTTCACCAATTGTTCCCATTTGCACTCACATGTTTGTTGTTATGTACGAGTTTGTTTAATAAATCGGATGCAATTGACTGTATTTATAGAATCTCCAGAGTGGGTATGTCTGCATATTATCATCATAATTATGAACAAAAATTCATACAAAATTATATATTCTGACATGTACACTCAGCGCCCCAAATTCAAGTAACATTGAACACCCGATAATGAGATGAAATCAACTCTATTTTAAGAATCTCCAGAGCGGTTCTGACTTCATATCATCAGATTTATGAACAAAAAATTCATATAAAGTACTACTTTGACAAGTACACGCAAAGCCCCAAATTCAAGCACATAATGCACTCATATCATTCAACACCCAACAAAATCAAACATCGCATGCATCGTAATACAGTAACCCATCAAATCCAAAGCAACTCAATAAACAAAACCCTCACAAACCAGTACAACCACCCCCACTAAAACCAAAACCCTAGATTCAAAACCCCCAAATTAAAAAAAAATCCAAAATTTAACAAAACAACTAACATAACTCACTTGTCGTCGAGCTTCTTGAGCTCCTCCCCGATCCGCCCCCGCATCGCCTCCAGCGCCGCCGCGTCCGCCTCGAGAGCCGACGCCGACACCAGCGACTCGTACAGCGACGCCATGTCTGTTCAAAAAAAGGTTCCTTTCAAAGCATCACAACATGGCCAAATCAAGATCTCTCTCCCTCTCTCACTCACTCAATCACTCACCATTGGAGGCGATGGAGGCGGAGACCTCCTCGCGGAGGCGGACCTTGTCGATGTCGTCGACGTCGGCGTGGGTGAGGAGGAAGAGCTTGTGAGCCAGGGCGAGGTGGGCCTCCTGCTTCCCTTCTTGTCCCTCCATTTCTGGCTTATTTACCAAACCCTACCAAAGCTTCTTCTCCCTCTCGAGCGAGATCGGCTTTTTTTTTTCTTTTTTGGTTCCGCTTTGTGTTTCTTGCGAGGAGAGAAAGGTCGGGTTATTGTAATTTGAGAGAGATTGGACGTTATTTGACGATAGTACCCCTTGATGTTGGGCTGGGTCAGATTCGGCACGAGTGGACTGATAGTTGGGCTGGACTCGGCCTTCAGCCCAGCTTGAAACCAATTGTCAAAGGAACCCAGTCATTTTTTATTGTCTAATGGAAAGTCATACTTTTGCAGTTGTGCTCTTATTAAAATATATGTATCGTTTTATTTTGAGTTGAATGAACTCATTTTTATTAAGTGTAAGAAAAAATTTAATGAATGTTTCATTGGATTTCTAATAAGGTATATAATGATGGATTTTGGACTGTTAAAAAAATTGAGTGTAATAACGCCCATTGTCAAAAGAAAAGAGCACTGATACACCCAATCTGTTTTACAGTTCTATCTGATCTCCTTGTCAATTGCTGTGATAGACTGATTTTTTAATTTTTTAAAGAAAAAAATTCACATTAATTTATCTCAGTGTATATTTTATTTTTTATAATAATATATACTTTAATGGATAGGAATGTATATATTATTTTTCAAAGGAAAAGGACTATTGTTACATTGCCTTTTGTTGGCACTGAAACCGGTCTCATTTAACTCATTAGTGTCATACACTTATATCAACGAGGTACATATATCTTATTAGAAAAACTATATTTTATATAAATGGATTTATGTTATTCATTTGAGTATAATTTTTATTTTGCATAGAAGTATATCCTTCGGTAGATGAAGTTTATCATTCTTAGAAAAAAAAATCAAAATATGTGCAAGCTGGAATTGGGGTTGGAAAAGGGGTTGCATGTAACATTTTTCAAAGGAAAATGTCACTTATACAGTAGGATATATAGTCTTGTTTATGATCATCACATGACTAATGGAGTATATAAAATAATCTAATACAAAATATATTGTATTACAAAAGAATATGAAAAAATTTACATTTAATTTGTATTAATAAAAATTATTATAGATAAAATTTAAAAAGAGCTAAAAATTATTTTTAGATAAATATTAAAAAAAAGAGCTAAAAATGGGTTGAAAATATCATTGGATAGAACCTCAATTTGTCACAGATGATTATTTGATATCCAAAATTGAACCAAGTTTGGAGAGAACTAAATTTTGCTGAGCTTTGTTACATAAGCCTCAGTTTATAAGCCCCTTCTATAAGCCCCATGATGTGTCAAAATGTTATTGACTACCTGGTTGACTTTTATAGAAAGGCAAAAAAGTAAAATACAAATCTACCTCTAATTCAAACACACACTCTCACTCCATTTCCCTATTTTTGTGGCGTTTTTTCCAATTTTATCTTACCATCCATTTTCAAAAATTGGGACATGCACATTTATTGATACTACGTAATAGATTGATCATGAAATTTTACCAAAACCCATCCACTAAGAAGTTTCAAAAGTGAGGGGACCTCTTCTGGTCTCCCTTTTTTCCTAGGAATGTCTAATCTTCCTTTTATGTGTGTTCAATTTAAAAAGGACTGTCTTGCAAAGCAACCTTATTATTTTAGTGGTAAAAAGTAAGAAAACAAACCATACTACCATTTTCAACAATAATTCAAACGATCATTTAATAGTTGTAGTTTACAATGTGATATTACAGTACACTTTTTAAAAAAATATGTGAAATATTTTTTTAACTTTTTTTTAAGAAAAAATAACGCATTCTTATTTTCAGTTTGTTTAAAATTGTAAAATGTAACTATCTTTGAAATGTAACTAACT
Organism: Acorus calamus; assembly: GCA_030737845.1. Taxonomy (NCBI): domain Eukaryota; kingdom Viridiplantae; phylum Streptophyta; class Magnoliopsida; order Acorales; family Acoraceae; genus Acorus; species Acorus calamus. The sequence continues at coordinate 6,246,359 of CM060875.1, forward strand.
TCGTGTATGCATGATTGTTGTATGTGTGAATTCAATTATGCATGTGGAGTCATACTTTAAGAGTATGTATGTTCACATGTGTATGACATGTAATATCAATTACTGCAGATAAAAAAGATAGAAAAATCAAAAGACAAGAACCACACAATATTAACCGTGTTTCAGAAAATGTGACTAACTATTAGAGGAATGTAAACAACTTTAAGGAATATGTATATTCAATTTGGTTAATCTTAATGTTATGATGAATGTAACTATCTTTAAAATGTCATTCCAATATTTAGCATGATTGCTTGTGCGCATTGCTGCTCAACTTCAACAATGAAATCCTTTTCCGGATTGACTTTCAAGGAAAATGTAATTGATTATATAAATGTAACTGACTTTTTACAAATGTAACTGACTTCTTTTCTTTCAAAAAAAAATTAAAAAAACAATATATGAGTGTTACTACACATTTAAAAATAAATTTTAAATCAAACAAAAAAGAAAATTTTAAATGAATTTAGAAGATTTGTGTTAAATCATCTAAAATGAAATAACATGCCAATAAAAATAATTTACTATTAAAGACCAGATTCAATAAATATAAATTTGTAAAATCAAGTAATTACACACAACTGCATAACATAAATCATTTCTGATATGATGTTAGGTGTTTTTAAAAACAATAATGGTGTTTTAAAAAGGAATGAACTATTGATTATTGATGTATAAATAATTCAAAATTCAAAAACAAAATAAGAAATATGAATTATAAATGGAAATGATTTATTGTCACCGTCATTAATTCTATATAGGTGGAAGAGGGTAATTATTACTGCCTCCTTAATTATGGGAACAGTTACCAAATAAAGAAAAAACCACTAAAAAGTAAAACAGATATTATACACATGGGGCTTACTTGGGGCCTATGAAGATGGGCCTGTCAATCATTTTCCAATTTTGCTTTATGACATTTTAACATGCCACCTCCCAATATATATAAAACAATTTTATGTTAGACCAAAGTAATTAGAGGCTCCGAGTTGTTCTTGAAGATGATGATTAACTTGTGAAAGCTCACTAAACAAGAGGATTATAGAAGCTTTTGGTTTCAAGTAAGGGTGCAACTTTTGTCAGTTAATCAAATCCTAACCGATGCAAATTGGGGTTTCTTTTCTTTTTTGTCAGTAATTTTTAGTTCTGATTTTTACATGGATTGAAAAATTAATAAACTGATATATTTTAGTTTGGGTTTGATTTCACTTTTAAAAAAATTTAATTAACCAAATTGAACTTAATTAAATTTAAGCCCATGATAATTCATAATTAATATTCATTTAGATCATTCTTTTTATATTAAAAATTATATTGTTGTTATATCATTAATGTTCATAAAAAATGAAACTAATTTATACCATCAATTCTAACATATTTTTCTAATATTTATGTAAAGTTGTTTATTTTTTAATAATTCAGTTCGATTTAGTTCAATTTGGGTTAATCAAACAAGTTTGGTTCGCTTTGATTTTTAGATTTTCGATTCGTCTGAATTTGGTTTTCAAGTTAGATATGATTATAATTTGATTCAATATGAATCTGTAATAAATCAAATTAAACTGATCAAATGTCTTTCTAATTTCAATTGCATGGGGCTATTGGTCCACCATGATATTATTACCTCTAAAGCAAAACTTTCATAACTGTCTAATGTGTGGCACGTGTGGCATTATATGATGCAAATCACATGAAAGCAAAACATTCATAAATGTCTGATGTGTGGCATGTGTGACATTATATGATGCAAATCACATTCTGCAGTGAACAACAGATGTTGTGTATGGGATTGTCACTGGGGCTCATTTGTGCATCAATTTTTTTTTCCATCAAAGATTTTTTGTGTTATTTATTGAGATGTTGGTTGTGTTTGTATCACAATACTCATGTGGTAATTCTGCTCAAGAACTATGATGAACGCAAACTTTCAATTATTTGCGTTGTTCTCTTGTTTGAAAAGGAAAAAAATATTTTTTTGCTATTATAAACAGATAAATTGACTATTAATCACCTTTTTTTATAAAGTTATTGACTAACAGCCAAAGGAAATAAAGAAAAAGAGCCAGACAGACTCCTTACATATATATTGAAACTGGAGCATATCAGGTGTACACTTACTGATACCATAACAGTCACATCCAACCTGTCCAATAAAAAATTGGGTGACATGAGAACACCACAGAGAAAACTCTCCTTTACTCCCCAGCATAACAAAAGGAAATAGAACTTACCAAAAAATAAAAAAGATTTTTTAGTTCTAATAACTGTAAACATGTTTATTTAGGATTGATTACTCCCTTCTTCATATTTTTTTTAAGTCCCTAAATTCTACTGTCTATTTAATTTTTAGTGATTTCGTCAAATGTACATCTATATATCATTAGTTTATGAAATGTAATTTTATTTTTAAGTCCCTATAAACTATATTATTTGGTGATCAGTCACTTCATTCTTTATATTTTATTTTAAGTCCCAACTTCAAACGTTTTTTCCTTGTTAGTCCATAGATAAAATGTTGTATGATTTTGTAAGTATTTTGATATTTAAAACTTGTACATAACATGTTTGATGAAATATTTAAAGCAAAACTACATTTACATTGTGAGGTGTTCAGTGACAATTTCAGTGATATTCAACGCCACATATATCCACCCAATCCAATATTGCATTATCTTAGTTGTTTAATTAGGATTGATTATAGATGTAGAAGAAGAATGATTATATAAGCAAATTTTCAGGATTTTTTCATTATTGAATTTTGATTGAAATTAGTTTTTTCTTGGTTGAAAATTGTGAAATATTAAATTAGATATTTGAGTTTGTTTAGAATTTTAAATTTAAAAATTTAGATACCATTAAAAAATTTATATGCAGTCAATGAAAAATTTATTTCGCATGGTTCTAAACTTTTATTTATTTAGAGATTAATGATTTTAGAGGAATCTAATATATTTATATTATATATTTATTTATTTAACACTTAAGCTATTATTATTTTAGTTTTATTTATTTATTTATCTATTTATTTCTTTATATTTAAAATTTCATTAATAATGGATCTGAGATTTTTTCACTGTTATAAAATCTTGGTTACGCCACTACACATCATAATTAATTTAAACTATCAAATGATATGATGAACCAGAAAATCAATATCAAAATCCTTATCCATTTAGATATTTCACCAAATATTTTGTATATAAATTTCAAATATGAAAATACTTACAAAAGACATTTGTCCAATGACTAATAAGAAAAACAACATTTGAAGTTAGGGACTTAAAATGAAATATGAAGAAGGTGAGACTGATAAATAAATAACATAGTTTACTGGGACTTTAAAATAAAAATTACATTTCACAATCTAACGGTGTATGAACAGGCGTTTGATGGAGGGATTAAAAACAAAATACGTGTTGAATTTGGGGACTTGAAAAGAAATATGAAGAAGGGAGATACCGATCACTAAAAAGACATGTTCACATGAACTTAAAACTAAAAATCCAAAAAAAAAAAACAAAGGGAAATAGAAAAAAATTGTTGTTTTGGGACTATAAAATGTGTTTGGATAAGTTAAAAATAAATATAATAATATGCAGATATAGATGATAATATGATAGAATTGCGGGGAATTTACTCATAAATCTATTTGTTTATAGAGAAAAAGATGTCTATAACTATGTCAGAATAAATGAAAATAAAACAATATTGATATTCTAAATTTCCCTTGTAATTGTGTTATTTCACACAATTTATTACATTATTACAAAAGAGATTCACATGTCAAATCATTTTTTACTTTTAAAAAAAATGTAGTTAATGTCTCAATAAAATGATCAGGATATACGATATCCGAATCTGGGGGAGAAATGGTAAAAAAGAAAAAATAAGAAGCAAGAGAAGAACATGTTCTCAAAAGTCAAATGGCCACAATGCAGGGAATAGAAAAGGTTTCCGTCAAACTGAACCATGCCAATACCACTACTCAATGATTATGAAAGTGTGCTCATTGATCAGAATGCTTTGAACCCCGCTCAAACAGATGCCCCATTTTTAATGCTTTGTGAAACAATTCTTAGAGATTCTTAAAATAGAACTTCGACCCACTTTTTAAAATTATCTATACGTTATATTCAATTTTTTTCTACATAACTTATCCATAATCAACCAAATAATAAAATTTCATTTTTACATTTTTCAATGAGAATAACTAAAGATTTATCAAAACAAAAAATGATTTATCCTTATCTATACTGATATAGTTATCTATTCCAGAATAACTTATACTGATCGGGGAGTTAGGACTTACATGCCTAACACTTTGATGTCCACATGTCAGTTCCAATTGGATTTGACCGACCCTAGTGGATAGTTTGGCAATTAAATAAGTATTGTGTAAAGATAAGTGGGAGAAAAAAACTTAACCCTAAGGCTATAAAAAAAAGAATAAAATGAAAATAGAGATTTATGTTCTATTTAAATGTTGAAATAATATTTATCAATACATTTATCTTCTTATCTCTTCATTTATCCCTTTACCAAGCTAGATCTCAAAGCCTCTATGGTTGGGTAGTAGAATATAGAGAGAATATGAACAAATATGGTGGAAGAAGCCCAAAAATCTGTTTGTTTACAATGAATTAATGGGTGGATATTGTTAAATAAGAATATGTGAGAATAAACCAATAATCTTGAAATTGTGTTATTCCATCCAATTTATTTTACTAACATTAAGGGTAGTCCACGCGTCAAATTATTTTTTATTAATATTTATTTACATCTTATTCACATTTTATATCAACTATTTATCCATGATCAACAAATCAATAAAAAACCAATTGTTACATTTTTCAACAAAAATAACTAAAAACACAATCAAATACAAAAAGACTTATTTAGTATCCATATTAAAAATAATTAATGCCTTATTTAAACAAAAATGGGTTTAATATATGAGAAAATTCATATGACCCTTTACAAACATATGAAAATCCATATAACCCCCTGTATTTTCTCTAAATCCAAATAACCTTACGTAAACACAGAGAAAATACCAAAGCCCAAGTTAAATAATCCTAACAGAATTTGAATATTCACAACATATTTCGTTATCTTAACTGCCTGACATATTTGAATTTTGAAATAATGCAAATAATCCCATGTATATTGAAAAAACACAAATACCCTTCCTATTTAAGCTAGTTTTGTTCTTTACTGCACCCCCCACCCACCCAAGCATTTATGGATTTCGACTATTGGGGATTCAAACATTGAAGAACATCTCTTTCCAGATCAATTGCCCACTTCCTCGTAATATATATACTCATTTATCATTGTTTTGGATTTCTCCCTTTTTCATAAGGCTACAATGTATGTGTTTAGTATAACTTCATTGAGATTCTCATTTTTTACACCTATTTTGTTCATTGATCCCCAAAATCAATTGATGTCAGAAATGGTGAGCCTCATCTTCTTATGCCATTGATGTTTCGATAAAATGAATGAATCAACCATAATTTTTTGCTTTATGCATATGAGTATATTTTTGTGTTTCCTAAATGATGTAACTTTGTTCGCAAATTTATTTAGTCATCTAACACATATAATTCTTAGCTTAGGCCACGTCATGCATTTTTTGTCCATGTGAGTGTCATTTCAAGAAAGGCAAATATTTGATTCTCACTTCTCGTCAAGAACATTGGAAATGACGGAGAATTTATTGTTGCCCATTCAATTTGGTATGTGAATTTTTATTCTTTTAATTAGTATGTTTATATGTTGAATACGTAAGAATTCATCATACATATAGCCTTTTATATTTTACAAACACCGTAAGATTGTAGTTTTTTTAATGTATTGATGAACCAACACATTCTACACCTGATCTCAAATATCAGTTGATGGATTTGAGCTCTCTATGGACATGAAGTTCAAAATACTAAAGAATAGGTTATATCTCTTTTATATATAACTTTATAATAAATTTTACGAATGATTTATTCAATAATTATTAAAAATTTTAATGTATCAATTATATATGCATAATTTTATGTTGTGTCAATCAATAACCTGTTTCTGTCTATTGGAGTCATTAAAATTTTGAATTTTAGTTATTTATATGAATAAAGACTAGTTTATTATCTATACTGAAATAATTATCTACCTCATAATAACTTATGTCTTTATCCAAACTAAAATAGATTTAATATATACCAACCCTCACCTTAGCTTTTATTCTAAAGATTGTGTGTTTATGAGTGGTGGCCCAAAGTGACAAAGAACATGAACAAAAAGATAAAGAAAAATGGAGTAAACAACAATCAAGAAAACAATGGTAAACACTTCTTTCTCTAGCGATTCAAGAACAAATTTCACCCAATAGAGTTTTTTATTTTTACTCTTTTTTTGTTTTTTTTTCCTTCCTCATCACATCCTTCCCTCCTCTCTTGCTACATTTTTTTCCATGTTAAAATTGAAAGATATTATGTTGGTTTTATTCGTTTATCTAATCAAATCTTTATTTGTTCTATATATAGTAAAAGAATTTGTAAAAAAAAAATAGACGAAATGATTTTACTGATTAAAAAAATTAGGAATTACAATTTCTTTTTGGGGTGGGGGTGATGGTGAAGGCGACATCTTTTTAAGATATTAACATGAAAAATCCAAAATTTTGACAATGACCCACAAATCGGACGGCCTAGGATCACTTGATCTTAGATGTTTTTGTCTTCCTCCCCCCACCCCCCGTGCATTGGAAACCAACACTACAGATAGAACAAAATATCCGTATTTTCATTTTAAATTGGGACAATTATCCATTTTATCATGATTATTTTTATATGAAACAAGATAAAAATTATTCTTCTCCCACTTGTTCCCACATTTATATTCTTATCCCATTATTTATCCTCTTGCCAAACTATCTACAAAAATGTCTATATTTGGGTAATAGAATAGGAGGAGAAGGAATGGTGGAATAAACCCAAAAATCTTTTTGTTTGCAATGAATTAATGGGTGAATATAATTAAGTCAGAATATGTGAGAATAAACTGATATTGATATTTTATGTTATTTTGAAATTGTGTTATTTCATCCAATATATTCCATTAATATTAATGGTGGTCCACATGTCAAATCATTTTTTTCATCTTTTATTAATATTTATTTATATTTTATATCAACAACTTATCCATATGTCAACCAATCAACAAAAGATCAATTGTTACATTTCCCAACGAAAATACAACTAAACATTTAAATAAGTTTTCAATTTTCTTATCTATCAATACTGCTAACCGAAAAAGTTTTCAATTTTCTTCTTTCTTTCCTTAACTATAATTCTTTCAAGATATATTGAATAAATGATGGTGATTATGCCACATCATCATCCTTTTGTTTATTATTTTATATTGAGATAAAAGATGAAACAAAAAGTTTATATCAATTTATATACGTGTGTAAATATGTAATAAGGTAATATTATATCTTATATCCACCAAATCTTAATTGAGTTTTTTGTCTCTAAAAAAATCACAGTTTGATAAAATATCTCCTAATGATTTTATTATTTCTAACAATACCCGTATTAAATTGTACATGAATACCTTTTTTGTACCCATTCAAAGATATTGTCGGATTTAGCGATGAAGGATTTTGACAATTTGGGTTAGTTGAGGGGGTATATATACATAAAAACTCATATTCAATTATAATATAAATATATCTCTTTTATATAACTTTATAATAAATTTTATAAATGAATTTATTCAATAATTATTTAAAAACTTTGAATACATCAGTTATATATAAAGAATATGATATATTATATCAGATGTAAATAAATTGAAATATATTAAAGATGTTGGTTTAAGTGGAGTTTTTTTAAAATATTTTTTTATTTACACACAAATCGTACGTGGATGAATACTAATTTATTATCTATATTGAAATAATTGTCCACCTTATAATAACTCATATGTCATTTATCCAAACTAAAATGGAAATCTAAAGATATACCAAACATCTTCTCCCCCATTTTATTTCTCTTTTCCCCTCTCCTTGGCTCTTATTCTATACATTGTGTGATTGTGAGTGGTGGACCCAAAGAGGCAAAGAATATGAACAAAAAGATAAAGAAAAATGGAGTTAACAACAATCAAGAAAACAGTGGTAAACACTTCATTCTCTAGTAATTCAAGAACAATTTTCACTCAATAGAGTTAATTTTTTTTACTTTTTTTTTTTGTTCTTCATCACATCCTTCCCTCCTTCTGTTGGTCCTTTTTTTTACATGTTAAAATCGAAAATATTATATTAATTTTATTCAGTTATCTAATTTAATCTTTCTCTTTTCTACATATAGTAGAAGAATTTGTAAAAAAAATATATACGAAATGATTTTACTGATTAGAAATAATTAGGGTTTAATTTTTTTTTTTTTGGGGGGGGGGGGATGATGGTGAGGGCGACATCTTTTTAAGATTTTAGCATGAAAATCAGATTTTGACAATGACCCACCAATCGGACGGTTTTGATCATTTGATCAGATGTTTTTGTCTGCTTCTCCACCCGTGTATTGATTCAGAAACCAAGGAAATTATAACAGTAAAGATTCCTTCAGTCCTGTACACCCCCCAATAATTCAAACGGCCAAAAAAGAAAAAGGAACCCAAATTGAGATATGGGTTCCCCGGATCGATCCTCAGATTCATTCATCCGGTATTTATATTTGTTATTTTGAGCTATTCCATGCTTTTTGTGATCTTCTTTTGGATTTGGGAAGGTTAAAAAGCAACTTCATTTGGATTCTGTTTGGGGTTTAGAAGATTGTGTTTTGTTTGTTTGGGTTCTTGAAACCGTGTTTTATTTGGTTTAGTATTTATATTTGATGCCCATTATGGTGGTTTTGGGTTTTTGAAAGTGTGGATACTTGAAATCTGACTTAGAAATAACTTGGATTAGTGTTGGTTTTTGTCTCTGAATCCAAAAAGCCAGTTGATGAATGTTGGGTTCCCCTGAACTCTCACTTTTGCACTTGTGAAGTCGCTCTTTTGGAGTTTTCCATGTTGAAGGTGTTGATTGGGTGTGTTGTGGAGTGTTGAAGGATTCAATAGTTTGAGGTCCAAGTTTGGTTTGTACAATTCTTGATCTGACTACATGGTAGCATAATCGCTTGTTGTCGGTTGATTCTTTTATATTCATGAAAAACACCATGCAAAAATAAACTTTTTTGCTTTCTCCTCTATTTTTAACAAAATTTGGAGCATCTTATTATAAAAGAGACCCCCGAAAAGGAGACGAGCAATCTCCTTACAATTCATATCAAAATGTGAATGCTTAATCTTTTTTTTCAAAAAAGAGGGAAGGTACTATGACATTTAATTGAATTCCAGAATACCCAGTCCTGACCTCAGGTCCCTACCCTTTCTGTGAAAGAGAAGAAGTACAAGATATGAAATTAAGGAAAAAAAACTTTTTATTTTTATCCCTTCGAAATAAAGGAGATTTTAAAGTTCTGTTCTGAATGCTCCATATCTTTTTCTCATGAAGTTAGGTACAGAAAACAAACCCATGCCCACTTTCCTCTGAGGACATCCATGGTCTATTTTGCCTGCTACCTTCATATGTTATAGGTTTCCCAAGTTATGTATGCCTTTCTTCCTTTCCCTGATTTTCATGAGCAATACATTCCTAATAGTTTTGTCTGACACCCTAGATTTCTCCACATGGCTCTTGAATTATTGAGCATTGGTTTCATAGACATGGTATCTTCCTCATCATCACAAATCCAAGCTATATGCTTGTTCTTAACATACCTCAGGTATTTGTAATTACATTTTTCCTGACTTCAGAAGAAAAACAGACATTCTCAGTCATATTTACTCTTCCATGCGTTTCCTGTTTTTGCCCCTTGCCATTCTTATCACTTAAGCATTCAACTTTTCTTTGGGCCTATTTAAGCACCCACATTCTTCGTCTACTATTTTCCTATTTGCATGGTCCATTGTACCCAGGAAATCACTTGTTCTGTAAACTAAATACTTCCATGTGAGCATGACATTGATCTGTGATGTGGATGACTTATGATAATATTTTACTTTTATGATTTTACTTTATCTGGGAGATTTGATCAGATTTGGTTTGTTAGGGAGATCTGATCTGATTTAACTTTTAGGATGTGATTTGTTTTGCCATATAAACAATTGTTTAACCTTCAAGGAGACCAATCAGATATTATGAATTGATAAATTTATTCTCCCCCCCCCCCCCCCCCTCTACCCAAGGCATCACCTTGAATCTTTAATTAGTACCAGTTTAATTTCCTGAACATGTGCACAGTACCAGCATAAGTTCAACTATTCATTTTCAAATGAAGCTTTGTCTTCATATTTAATTTTATTGTCCTGCGTTCTTTAAGGCAAGCTTACCATTGCTGGCCCTGGGTTGCAGCACATGAGAATAGTCTTCCTAGAATGTTGACGAGGCGAGAAGCTCAAAAACTGGGTGCTGCTCTACCTTTCAAATCCCTCTCTAACGAAAGACAATTAAAGAGGAGTGCTGTGGATGAAAACAAGCCTACTAAAGCCAAGCACCTGAAGAAGCTTGACACAAATATTTTTGAATCTTATTTGGAGTAAGTAGCATATCCCAACAAGCTAATTTCATATATACACTTCCTTGTGGTGTGTGAGTTAATTTCTTTTTCTGTTTCAGGAATCTGTGGAATAATATTTCAGAAGAGAAGCAGGCCATTTTTATGTACCTTGACAGCCTGTGGTTTTCATTATATAGGGAGGGTTCTACAAAGGTTTTGCGGTGGATACAGAAAAAGAAAATCTTTTCAAGAAAATATGTTTTTGTTCCTATTGTTTGCTGGTACATTTTCTGCTCCACATACATTTTATATGCATGCTTATAATTAACTCACCCTCCATGTGTTTGAATGTTACGAAGGATGCAAATAAGGATTTAACATCTGATATATCTTTTTTGACAAGTGATTGTGCAGCACCTCTATTTGACAAGGGAGCTTCCCCTGATGGTTTGGTTTTTATATGGAATTCCTTTTATTTAAAGTAAATGTAATGTCCAATGCATAATCTATCCATTGATGTTGTCTACATAAAGTATGGATTGAACATGAAAAACACGATCTTAAGCTTTTTACAACAATAATTATACAAATTCTTCATCAATGAACCAAAAATGGTTTCTTAGCGACATATAAACACATACATTATGTAAATGTACTTCCTCAACTATCTTTTGCCTATCCTTATGTGGTGCTTCAGTTCTTTTTAATTCTTCCGATTCCTGTTTGTTGTGTAATGCGTTACTGAGATTTATTATCTTGTTCCATTTGACTTAATTTTAAGTAGTATGTACAATGCTATCATTCAATCTCTTCATCTGTGGGCCACTGGGCCTATACTTATTTTTACAGGTTCCTATTTCCGCCCCCTCTACCTATATTAAAGGGTGCCGATACTCTTGTCATTCACTCATTCTTACTGTCCTAATCTAATGTATAGTTATACCTAATCTAATATATACTAGGTTGGACTAATATATTCTAAATTAGGAAAAATATTAAGGTATGCATTCAATTCATTCGAGTACATACATTTTTATTTTTGTGAAGGTATGTACTTTATTAGACAAGTATATACCTTAAAAAAAATTTGTTGGGAAAAGGGACAGCAGGAAAAATTTTCCTATATCAAATATAATAACATATGAATCATCTATAACCTTACCTTTTTCCTTTTCACTGGTTATCCCTCAAACAAGCCATCAACTAGCTTGAGGATACAATCATACAATGGTGTTCATCCTAACTATACTGCAACCATTTGAGATTGGCTCTGTCAAGCTATTTGTAGACTTGCTTATACATGCTGAACTTATCCTCTATTTTCCCCTTTGGCTTAAGCTACAGATTAATATCAGCATCCATTATCTTGACTACTCGATCTATTTTCATGTTTTGGCTCACTATTAAAATAATTTTTAGAACTTGATTTTCTAATTGAGTTTTCATTGATTCTGCTATTGTGTGTGAACAGAGAAATCTGAAATGCTCAATTACCACTTCTGTGCATCTATTTTACATTCATTTATGTTACACATTTTTCCATTCTTAAGTCCAGGTGTTACGGGGCTTATGCTTTATTTATCAACCCCTTTTCGGTTTTCATGTGAATGTTTTTATTTTATTTTTTGATGGAATATACTCATATGCAACACAAGCCTTATTTTCCCCACAGTTTGCACTCTTCTGTTGGTAGATCTGTTTTAACTTATATCTTCCTTTGACTTTCATTAATGTCACTTTGATTTAGATATATCATTTGTTCATTTTAGGACTTCAACATCTATTTTTATATTGCATTTGAATTACATTTATCTCCATCTTCTCTCTCCCTCATTTGACTACTACATATTAATCTCCTTCACCCATTTGTAAATCTGCCAGATCTTTTGCATTTCATACTTGGGAATGGAATTTATTGATACTGTGAATGTTGATTTTGTAGGGGCCACTGGAATCTTCTGATCCTTTGTGACTTTGGAGAAATCTCAAAAAGCGAATCACCATGTATGCTGCTGCTTGATTCGCTTGCAATGGCAGATCCGAAAAGACTTGAGCCCGAGATAAGGAAGTAAGTTCTTTTTTTTTGTGGGATATGATAATGGTTGTCAGGCTAAACAGGTTGATAACTGTTATTATACCTCTTAGGTTTGTCCTAGACATCTATTGTTCAGAGGGACAACAGGATATGAAAAGAGTTATATCAAAAATTCCACTTGTGGTGCCCAAGGTGATTATGAACCATATTTCTTGGAGTTTTCTTTGTTAGCATGTTCTTCAAATCTCATGCTCCAAAAATTTCAGGTTCCACAGCAGAAAAACGGTGATGAGTGTGGCCTGTGTGTTCTTTATTTTATTCACCGATTTATACAAATGCCTCCAGAGAATCGTAGTATTGTGAAGGGGGACACATACTTTGTAAGATTTTTGCCATTCACATTCTAAATTTTAAGCCTGTCCCCATTCCGTATTTTGGTAGTAATGAACCACAAGGTTGATTTTCTTTCAGATGCAGGAAGAATGGTTCTGTTATAAAGAGTGGGAGAGCTTTCAGGAAGATTTTCTTCTTGTGGGTTTGGAACTCATAAATAGTAACTTAAATGTGTCTTCTTAATCTATTTATTACCTCCATCATGTGAGCTTGGCTTTCCACAATATGCTTTCTGTATTTTTTGTGTCTTTCAATGCATGCATCAAACTTAAATGCATTTCATTCTGCTCATGTACTCAAATTTCCTGAAATGCACTAGAGAATATGAAGAAGTTGGACTAGTCATTTTTTGTTTGTTTTTGGTAATCCTACTTCTTGTTCAAATTAACTCAAAAGACCATCAATTTTTGTTGTCAGTTTAGTGTTGTGATTTTAGAGTTTTATGTCACTCACTTTTTTATGAAGATGGATTGATGTGTTCAATCAGAAGGCTTTTACATAGTTGATTTTTTTTGTCCTGTGGTATATTCATGAATCATGAGCATCCTTTTTGGATGTTTAGGAACCTTCACTCTTAATCTCATGTATAAACACAAAATTTGAGCTGGTGGTGTTTCCTTTAGAAATTTGTCCCGTGATACCCATGTGAAATATAGCCTCATAGTAATTTATGCCAGCGCTCTGATCATTATAATCTTCATACTTACCAGTCTACAATTATTTATTGCAGAAGAATGGGACATCTTAGATGACAAGAAACTCCTGTGTTCCATCTCTTCCTGTTCTCTAAGTTTACTCTACAGAAATGTCAAATTTCTGGTGAGATGTTGTACTTGATTTCTATTGTGACATGATTTGTTTTGTTGTTCTCCTTTCCCTCATACGTGAAATATGTGCGTAAGGATGACAGTTTATTGTGGAAAATACATTTTAGCATACCTTCCCTTCCAGAGCCTTAACACTGATCCCTAGGCAACTTCAAATTTTTTGGATGAAGCCTGAATTATGTTGAATGATTATCTAGCATGATTTATGCTAGAACTCACAAACATAGTTGCCATGGATTACTATTCACAAGGACAGAATTAGTATAAGTGCTCCCATTGTTTATAAACTTATGAATGGTTTTCCATCTATAGTATGTTTCAGCCAAGCTAGTGTTTTTGTTTTGTTTTTTATTTATTTTTAAAGACGAGTAAAGAAAATAAGAATACTAATTATCATGTTTCCTTTCTCTTGCTTTCTACCATTGTTACATGCTTAAGGTATCTGTTCAATGATTAATAAGCCTTGACTATGGTCTATGGTAGAATATTTCTTCTAGGAATTGCTTATTTGACCTGTTTCTTCATTTTTGTTTAATCCTTACCTCTCTTTTGCATGCTCCCCATTGGTCGCCTCAGTTACCAGATTCCATATCTTTTTTGTTATGATAGAAAATATAAATTGCAGGCTACTTATAGTGATCTGTTTTCAAATATCACTCCAAAATAGTTCCTTTAGTTTTTTAAATGATCTTCAAGATGGATTATTCTATGAGACCAACACAGCACATGGGAGGGGCATCATGGTGATATACAATTAAGAGTTTCATCTTTCCATAACTCATCCTCTTGGATTCAGGGATTATTATCGTGAGTTGAACTTGGCGGTGATACAAAGGGCTATCTGGCTGGACCGAGCATGGATCAAATACAGAACCAGTAAGTGCAGCACCTATGCCTCATCCCACACTGATCTAATGCTAGGTCCCATGATTACCAGTTGTATGTCTACCCCTCTCTGTCTCTTTTTTCTTTGCTTCATGTTGTTGTATGTTGTTACTGAATTAGCCATTTGAAGAATCTATTTTTAAGAGTGCTTCTAAATATTGAATAGAGCCATATGAATTGATTGGACTTGGAATGGTTGTAAGCCACAGAACCAGAAGAGAGAACCGAGTATTCTCACATTGATTGTTAACCCTTTTTTAAACATAATGTTTAAATTTTTGACACTTAGTGTTCATGAATATTTTATGATGTTAGTTGTGTTTATAGAGGAAAAAAAATTCTTGATATCTGATTTTGAATCAACTACACCAGACCAATTAAGAATGGAAACCTGTAGTTTCATTGCACTAAGAAGGCCAGTCTTCTTAGAATATATATGTATGTGTGGGTGTATATATTATCTTATAAAATTGAGAGACTTAGATGGTGTAAGTTAAATATTCTGAGGGCGCTGATATAGTGTCATTCTATAGTCTTTTTTGCAGCCCTAATTTCGGAATGAGCATTGTTAAACACGGTCCTTTTTCTAGCCCCGTTAATGGTCTTATGTACCTCATTCGTCACTTACACTCATTGTAATAAAATATATACATCATTAATTTTTTTTTACATTTTATATAAATAATTCCATACAATTTTTTATTAGAGTATACATCACATTCATAAAATTATACATCACATTAGATGAGGTATGTTAATTTTTAAAAAAATAAAAAAGGGCGCAGACTACAATATTGGGAAGACCCAAGATGCATAGATCCATTCCCAAAACCTAAACCAGGAAGGTTTGAACTTGAAACTTATGGAGAACAAACCCAGTTTTTTTACCTGAAAAAACAATCATCCAATCTAAAAACAGTGTTCTTCAGCACAAATAATGTGCATATCATTTTTTTCCCCCTGAAAACAAACATTCCAAACTGTCATTGCTACACTCATGATGTCCTACTGACAACTTCTAAAGAAAACAATTTGTTGCTCCCTACAACATCTACAAAACTGGTTTCCAACACAAAAATCTATTCTCTGAACTTACCAAAAAAAAGTGATCCAATATATAAAACTGGAAAAACAGATAGGCAAACTATCAGTAGGGGAGTTCTCCTTGAGGAAGATCCCAGTTGTCTTCCTCTCCTTCTTTCTATTTCTCTTCCTGCTTATCTGAAAGTGGTGTTATGGGCATGCGCCACCTGACAAAAAATAAATGATGATGAAAGGTTTAGGCAGGCCGACCCTGAGATTAGTGAATTTAGTTGGGGCCCTAGGCCAACTTGTAAAATGGGGTCCAATACATTTACATTTAAAAAAATTGAATGTAAAAAAAAGAAAAAGAAAAAACAAAAACAAAAAAAGAGCAAAAATTGGAAAACTAAACTATATTTAAAGAGGAAAAATCTTTTTTTTCTCTTCAGAAAAAAGAATAAAATTTTTTTAAATCAAGGGATTAGTTGTTAAAAAATATAAACAGATAAATAAATCATATAAAATAAGAATAAAAAATATGAATAGGATTTTAAAAACTAAAAAAAATTAAATACATGAATGGATATTTTTAAATTAAAAAAAATTAAATTTATATAAAAATGCTTAATACACAAACAAATATATCCCAGATTTTGAGGACTTTTTTTGGGAAAGGGGGTCCTAGGCAGTGCCTTGGTGGCCTCAGCCCAGGGCCGGCCTTGGGTTTAGGATCCAAAAAAATTTCATTTGGAAGCAATTACACATGATTCACATATTAATGCAGCCAATGATATAATAACATGAATCATGAAAAAAAAGAAGATTGAAATGGAAGGTAAAAAAAAAAAACTTGCAGAGGAAACATAAAAATGAGATTTTTTTTTCCATTTCATATGATTATTGACTTCGTTTCAGTCACCATAAAAGGATATTATAAGATAAAAGATACTTTGAAACAAGTTCAACAATCGGGTAATTTCAGTATTTATTAACCCCTTATGCTAAAACAACCTAAACTAGGGGTTCCAATTTTTCTTGGTCCTTTAGTCTCATTTTTTTTTTGCTAAAATACCATTTTACATTATCATACACGTTAACTCCTACACTATTATCCATTTCTTGTACATTATTATGTCTTCCCCATGTATTGTTGCACATCACATATTGGCATGTACATTGTTAATTATCTCCTTGACATTATTAACTGGAAAATGTTGATCACAAGAACCTATAATAAACAAAACCACTAACATGAGAGTGTTTGAATAGGCTAAAAAAAATATTGAGAGAACTGAAAAAAAAAGGGTTGGAAAAAAAATAAACTTGGAACTAATTTCCCCTCAACAAACCAATAAAAAAAGAATGTTGTTACACAATCTTTTTTCTGTCTTAATACTCGTCCATATGCCAAGAGAACATGATGAGTATGTTTCAGGTGCACATGTGGGATTGGGGACGATGCATTGCGAAGGCAGAGGAGATCATCTTTCGCGACGGGCTGATGAGGATTGTGGTTTGAGTGTGGGTGGTCGTCCTCCCTCCATTTAGATACCTCTTTCTAACTGGGAGAATGATGACTGGTGTTGCCTCCACTTTCTCGTTTTATTTTATTCCTTTATCTTTGTTTTGTTTTCTACTCTCCCTCCATTCAGAGTTTGTAGTTCGAATTCAGAAATTGAATCAGTTAGCAAATATCTACCTTTTTCAACAAAAAAAACCGTCTCATATATCTCGTCAGTGTAATACGCTCACATTAACAACTCTCGTTAGAAATTTTTCACATTTTTCATTTCCCAATTCCCATCTCATATAATTTGGTAGAACCATTCACTACTACTAACAATTTTTTTTTATATTCTTTATAAAGGAATTCATATAATTCATTTGAATATATATATTTCATGTTTTCTTAAAATAAATGTATATACTTTATACGTGAGATAAAATATTTTTAAAAAGGAAAAAATCCATATAATCCCCTGTAAACTACCTGAAATCTATATAACCCCTTAAGTTTTTTTGAATTCTATATAGCCCATTGAAAACATCTATATAAATCTAAATAGTTTTTTGAGTTAAATTTTTATTGATAGATGATGAATATTATGTTTGATTAATTTTGTTTGAAAACAAAGTATACAAAAAAAAAAAAACCCCTACAATGTGTTAACAATGTAAAAAAATCATTCATAAATAATGATTTTACCCATTTATGTATGATTTTATAATCTATTTGAATGAATAAAATCATCCTTTAGAAAGAGTTTTTAATATTTTTAACATATTGTATGATTTTTTTTTATATTTTATGTTTTTAATCAAAGAGAATATTCATAAAATCTTTCTCATAAAAAAAGTCAACGGGTTATATGAATTTAGTTCTTATTATTACATGAGTTAAGAGCATCTCCAATGAACATGTTAACTCACTAGTTAGTGTCATATTTTTATAAAAAATGTAAAAATGGTGCTCCAATGGAAGTGTTAAGGATATGTTAAATGTGGGTCCCACCTGTCATATGTTAGTTTTCATGCTAAATTTAGCTAGTGTTTTAGCCAACTAAATGTGGGTCCCACAATTCAAAATATTAAAAAAAATATTATTTTGGATGGGTAGAGAGCTTTGAGTAGGTGGAGAGATGGACCCACTATTGTTTTAACTAGTTATTTAGCTAGTCCATTGGAGCAACAATCACCAACTAAATGAGAATGTAGTAAATGAGAGTCTAGTTGGTGGATAAAGTGTTGACATGTCACTTTAACATGTTAGCTAGTTAACATGTCCATTGGAGATGCTCTTATATTGAAGCTTTTGTTTTGGACGGTAAAAATAACATAAACTTAACATATATATATATTTTTAGAATAAATAAATAAATAAATAAGAGAGAGACCTCCTGCGATTCCTCTTGGAGGCCTCCTTGATCTTGCGCTTCCTCTTCTCCTGCTTGTCCTCGAAAAACCTCCTCCTCTTGCACTCCTGAATCACTCCCATCCTTAAAACCTCCCTCCTGAACCTCCTCACCACCTCCTCCTCCCCCTCCTCCTCACCCACTATCATCTGCACATTGTAACCCGCCTTCAAACACAGGCTTTTCGATTGAGAGATGGGGGTGATGGTTTTGGTCAGGCAAAGGAGGGGGAGGTGGGCTTTTGTTGTTCTTATTGATTTGGGGATGGTGTGTGGAGGGGTTGGATGAGGGGGTGAGAATAGGGAGAAGGGTTTGGAGAGGCAAGTGAGTGCCATTTTTTTTATTTTTTGAGGGGGTTTTCAAATGGGTCTGTTTTGGAATTCTTGAAGAGGGGGGTTTTGTTTGTTTTTTGGGAGAACAATGGTCTCTTTGGGTTTTTTGAGAGAATAGTGGAACGGAAGTTTTGAATTCATATTCGGTTTGTGGATCTGAAGTTTGAGATCCTATTTCAGCAAGTATGGCAAACTGATTTTGATCTTCAAACAGATTTTCTTCCTTAACCTCTGGCTTTATAAGGTTCACAGAAGGTCTTGAGCTCTCAATTTTTAGGGTCCTTTGAGGAAGGATCTTTGCCTTCTTCTTTTGGTCCATTTCCCTGCAAGAATTCACGCGAGAGATAATCAGGAAGACTATTAAAGTCTCCTTTAATGTATTCTATGTCAAAATCATAGATTCCTAGTAATGCTTGCCATCTGGCAAAAATCTGTTTTGATGCAAGATTTTTAACATCTTTTTCAAGAACATATTTTGCAGAGCTGCAATCTATTCTTAAGAGGAATTTTTGGTTTAAAATGTCCCCTTGGAATTTTGTTATGCAGTTAACTATAGCTAGGATTTCCTTTTTTATAGTGGAATATTTTCTTTGAGCTTCATTCCATGTTCCCGAAGTAAACCTTACTAATTGTTCTTTGTTGTCAATCCTCTGTTTTAGTATCCCTCCATATCCAATGTCAGAGGCATCAGTTTCTATAATCTTTGGTGCATTGGGGCTTGCTATATTCAAGCATGGCAACTGTTTTACCTTTTCTTTAATCCTTTGGACGGCATGGGTATGTTCTATGGTCCAAGGTGTAGGGTTTTTCTTCAGTCTGTTGGACAACAGTTTCCTGTCCAGAGCTATATTTTTATAAAAGTCTGATACGTAGTTAAGACAACCAAGAAACCTTTGAAGTTGTTTCTTATCTTTTATGCTATCTGGAAATTTATCTGCAAAATCTATTACCCTTTTTATGGGTGTAATATCATTCCCAGAGATTTTATATCCTAAAAATTGAACTGTGGTTTGGAAGAGTTTTATCTTCTTGGCTGATACCACCAGACCATTTTGTTTTACAATTCTAAGGAAGATATTAAGATGCTTCCAATGCTTATCTATGTTCTCAGAAAATATCAGCACATCATCGATATAAACAATGGAAAAGGATCCATAAGGATTAAATATTTCATTCATTATGTTTTGAAATTCCGAGGGTGCATTCTTTAACCCAAACGGTAAAACATTCCACTCATAATGCCCAAACGGTACTGTAAAGGCGGTCTTGTATCTATCTTCTTCTTTAATCTGGATTTGCCAGAATCCTGATTTAAGGTCAAACTTGGAAAAAATCTTGGAATTATAGACTCTTTTGATCAGATCTTGCTTATTGGGGATAGGATACCTAATCCACTGGAGTACCTTATTTAATGGCTTATAATTTATGACAAGCCTTGGCACTCCCCTTTCTAATTCTGCAGCTTTTTCTACATAGAAAGCCGCACAGCTCCAAGGTGAAGAGCTCTTCCTAATAAGATTTTTGATAAGTAATTGAGATATTTCCTCCTTGCAAATTTCTAGGAGTCTATTATTCATTTGGATGGGCCTGGCTTTTGTGGGGATTTTCTCTTCATTAAAGTCTTTGATGTATGGTAGGCTCACCATGTGTTTTTTCCTATGCCAGAAGGCAGAGGGCAGATCTGAGCAGGCCTCATTTTCAATAGTCTTTTGAAAATCAGAGACCTTCTTTTGGAAAATAGGACTACCGATTTGTTCAGATGTCTTTTGAATCCTGATCTCTTCAGAGAGTTCATTAATAAACTTTTCTTTATATTCCAGGGCCTGCCTGAGCTGGTTGAGAAAAGATAGCTTTGGTGTAGTACAAAATTTGTATAAGATATTTTTGCCATTTTGAGTTGCATGAATACCCTCAGTATCGACCGAAAAGGGTTTTATCATATTTATAAAGGGGGTTCCAAGGATAACACCCTGACGAAGATCTTTCACCAAAAGGAACGATGTTTTTAAACATGATCCTTTATTACAAACATGTACTTCGGGTATTTTATAATTAATCTTAAGACTTTCCCCATTGGCAGTATTAATACCATGGGTTGTCTTTTCAAAGTATCTTGAAGGGATCAATCCTTCACGAATGCAGTTCATATCAGCCCCGGTGTCAATAAGGGCCTTATATTTTAGAGAAAATGTTTTAATTTTCAGGAGGACTTCAACATTCCATTTTTGTTTTGTATATTTTTCGAGAGAGCTAATAAATTCTTCTTCCTCTTCAGGTTGATCCCTGACAGATTCTTCATTATCAGAATTCTCGGCGGGTTTTCCCAATCTAGGGATGGCTTCAAGGTATGTAACCCTGTCTCTAAGGTCCTTGATTTCTTTTTTCATATCAATTTGTTCTTTTCTTAATTCCCCTATAGTCACTTTTTTGGGTTTTTCGGATTCTAATCTTTGAATTATCTCCTTATAGGAATATTTTTCTTTGTTATCATCTTGGGCTTGACTGACAGGAGTTTTTATCAGGCTAATATATCTTTCTAACTGTCGTTTCTTTTCGACAGGATTCTCGATGGAGTCAATAGTATCTAAAATAAATTGTTCTTGGACCGAAAGGACCATCAAGCCATCTGTATCTGACGATGAATCATAGGATTCAGGGTCACAACAGTTACAGCTACAACTTTCAGAATCAGAATTCTGTTCTTCTAAGTTATGAATGGATTCCTTTTTATTTTTTGGTTTGCTACTAAAGCATTTATTGGCATAATGGCCTTTCTGCTTGCATTTAAAGCAGGTAGGAGGATTAGAGGTGTTGGGTTTCCTTTTGGAGAACCGCTTTCTAGTTTTTTGAGCAGGGGCTCTATTTGTTTTATAATATTGTCTCTCAAGTGGTTTTTTATTATAAGAATGCTTGGTATTCCTTTTTCGAGACTTGGAAGGATTCTTAATGTCTTCCTTCTGATACCCGAATTGGTAACAGAAGTCTCCAAGTTCCCTTTTGGAAGTCAAATGTTGATTCTTGAGCTGATTCTTTATCTTTAGATCATTGCAAAGGGCCAGACCTATCAAGTTTATTTTTTGTATGAGTTCTCCGAATGTTATAACGGAGTAAGGGATATGTCCCCCAAATTCTTGACGGAGGTTATTTCTGACTCTTTCGGCGAAGAGCTTGGGTAGCCCAGAGACAAATTTCTCTTTCCAAAAGTCATTGTTTGAGTTATCTATTCTATAAATTTGTGATAAAAACGTGTCCTTATACCACCTAAAATCAGATAAGGTTGGACACCTAAGGTTTATAAGTTGTTCTCTAATTCTGTCAGCAGTGTCACTATGGCTGCCAATAAAATGTTTAAATATAGTGAGAACTAGTGTGGTGACAATATCGGGCTCAGGTCTCCCATTGGGATCAGTTTTTACGGCTGTATAAATAGCACGTCTTTGGTCAGGGGTAATGAAGTTGTCCCACCAACCCCTTAATTGCCCCATGAATGATGTGGTTATCATATCAGTAATATGTTTATCACTATTACCTTGTATCCTACAGGCATTAGCATAAATAAGCATAGAATGACATAATTGGCTGACCTGATATTCAGACATGCCATCAAGATTCCATTCTACGAGAGATTTTCCATCATAGGAAGTAGTAAGAGTAATATCATTATTCTCTTCTATTTGGACATCAACAGGAGTTGGTCTTCTATAGAAATTCTTTGTTCTCGAGGTCTGAGTTACAGTCCCGAGCTTATTGATCTCAATATCAGAATGATCAGGAAGGCTTTCAGATATGCTGCCATCCTCAATGTCTTCTTGGGAATTTTCTTCACAAGAGGACTCATCATTGAGGTTATTGATGGATAATTTTTCCAGTCTCTCAGATAATTTAATCAACAATTCTTCAGAGTGTCTTTCTTTGAACTTTATCCCTTTCTCAAGATTTTGTTGAGGAATGAATATTGGTTTTTCAGTTTTTTTTACTATATTTTTGGACGAGGTGGTCGAGGCCTGGAGGCTTTGCAGACCATTGGCTTGAATATTGTCAAGGCTACAATTTTCGGCGAGGGCTTTTTCTATTCTCTCAGTTTGGCTACTTATAGATCTCAAGGCAACATTGGTGAAATTATTTTGCTCCATAACCTGGATAAAGTATTCTGCCTTGAAAGGACTACCAGGGTCAATCTTTGTAGTAGTCTTAAGAGGGCTGGCTATGATGTCGGAATTAGTGACTTTAATTCTTTCAAACGGTGGATGAATAGATTCCACTTCTTCATTCTTAATGTTTCTCCATTTGGTGGCATATTTATCGATCTTCTCTAGGACCATAGCATGGTCTTCTTCAGGAAGATCAATGATCATGTTCTGTAACATTGGAATATAAGTATGTTCAAACCAATCAAAGAAATATACAGTTTTTTGTTCAAATCTCATATGGTCATACCACTGTTCTCTAATCGGACCTTGCTCTTCTTTGGGTATAGTGTTGAAAAACCATTTTCTTTTATCATCATTTTTTGAAGAATAAAAATCATGTTTTATGATCTCTTTATCTATTTCATAGTCATCATTTTCACTTATAGTGAGCATGTCTGATTCAGCGGGTTCATATTCAGATGGCATTTCAGAATGAGCTTCGGATTGAACATCATAAACTGCCGATGCAACCCCTATAGGTTGGAAGTAAGCAGCTTGAGTAGCCGAATACTGGCTATCCCTTTCGGAAACAGAGCGTCTCCTAGGAGTCAAGCGTTCCCTTGTTTGAACTACTGGTGTGGCCCTAAGAGATCTTGTCCTTTGAAGGCCAGTATTGGAAAATCGAACTTCAATATTACCCTCTTCCTGTTCAATAATGTCTTTAAGGTATAGGTTTTCCAAGGGCTTATTAGGCTGAGCATTTTCAAGGGTCCAGGAATTAGGTAATTTGATCTCATCCCATTTTAAAGGTCTGGGGATAAAAGAGTTATTTTTAGGGTTCGTTTGAAGCAAAGTAGTAATACCTTTAATATCAGAAACCCTACTTTTAGGGGATAAGGTGTTCATAACCTTGAAATATACCCTATAACTCAGGTTTAAATTTAAAGTGCCATTAGTAAGGTCGAAACCATTAGTTTGGATCCTCAGGACAAGAGTATCCAAAATGTTAGGATCAGCTAAGGACACAGAGAAATTAGGAAAGGCATTAAAAAATACTGGTCCATTACTTAGGCTGGATTCAACTATCCCTAGAACAGAATCAGCAAATTTTAGATGCCTATTGTCTTGAAGACATGCTAAAACTGCAACATTCAAGTTTTCTCGAACTAGGGCATTTATAGAAACCTGTACTAATCCTATATGAAGATAGTGATATTGTTGTTTTGTCCTAATCCTGTCTATCTCTTTCTGGGATATAAGGTGGAAGTTCTCATGCCCATTAGTTAAAGGAAGGGTTTTTTCAATAGTCTTGATATAATAGTCTGTTTTAAGACTAAAAGTGTTACAAACATAAATCTCATTGAACGGGACTTTAGGGATGTTCCAATTACCAACAGCTTGTTCAACATTCTCATAATTTATATTTTGCATATTTTTAATGGACATAGTCTTTATGGCAGGGGGATTTCTAGAGGTGGAGGCTCCATCAGTTGAAGTGGAGGCTTCATGTACCCATGACATAAGGGATCGGAAAAGATTGGCCATGAGGAAGTGCAGGGAAACCAGTCAACGACGTATTACGTCCCTAACTCTATTGTTCTTAAGATGAGAGTGTGGACAACGCGACTAAATAGTTTCAAAAAACACTGTTCACCGGCCGGTACTGTTTAGCACTGTTCATGCAAGAAAATCCCCTTAAAAGACAATGCAACGTGGCTCTGATACCAAAAACTTATTAAGATATACTTCCCCAAAGATGATCATTCTGGTACTGGCTACCATTTCTATATCCCTGATATGATAGGGAAAAATCCTGATTACTATGAAAACATCCTATTAGAAACAAACAGTGTCAGAATTGTGCACCATTATAAGAACAAGAGCACCTTAGAAATCTCATATTCTAAACTATGCATCCAAAAGATATTATCCTTAAAAGACTGGGATAAGAGTCCCAATGCCTCTAGGCGATTCCAAAAATCAGTGATCAGACCCAATTACTATAATTATTGGGATTACCAGAAAGCCTGGGAAAATGTACTATTAGTCCAAAACTGTGTCTTAAAACATTCTTGGTTTATCCATTTTGTCTGCCAGGCCAAAATTCCAAATTGGTTTTACTCCTGGTGGCAAGTATTTGGTGCTAATTGGAAAAACTTACCAGGAGACATCCAAGCTCATATGGAGCAGGAAGAATTAAACCCACAAAATAGCATTGATTTATTGAAATATCACAACCAGACGGGGATACCATGGATCCTCCAATGGGATTTCCAGGTAGAAAAAAGGTTTCCTCCTCACCTCAAGAGAGATATATATACTAAATGGTGGGCTAAATATGACCCACGAAAAATTTTATCTGGTTATAAATTACCAATTTATGGAAAACCACGGGAAGATAGTTATGAGACTATCAAAACAAACCTTATTGGAGAATACACTAAAAGATTCCCAAATTTAAGTCAAGAATGCATTGAATTAAAGGCATATGAGCACATGTTTAAAATGTTCAGAGCAGAAAAGGCGGCTCTGCCAGCACCAATGGCCACCAGCTCTCAAGGTCCGGGAGGGACTCAAGGGGCTCAAAGGATGGAGGATGACTCTCAAAGGCCAGAAGATGGTGATTCTCAAACGGACAATGACTCTCAAGGGCTTGAAAACATACCCTCAGATTTTCCTGAAGATGAGTTTGATCCAGCTGAAGGATCTGTTTAAAAAATAAAAAAATAAAAATAAAAGGAAGAAGGATCCAGAAGACCCTAGTAACTCACGGGTTCAATATTACGCTACAAAAAGCTAGTCACGGGAGCACCCGACAAAGATGGGAAAAGAAGAAAAGACGTAAAGCAGGAAAAGTGACACCAGAAGAAGACAAGAAGTCACTCAAAACTGAATGACCACGGACTCCAAACCCTTTGAAGTCCGCAAACTCTGCCTATATAAAGGGAGCAAGAGAAACGAAGGAGGGCATCGGCAAAAAACCCAAGTCTACAAAACCCCTCTACCAAAAAATCCACCAAAACCCAAGAGTGCTTTGTAAGAACTAAGTGTGTTTTGTAAGATAGAAGAAATAGGGCAGAAGAGGGAGATATCCTTCTCGACCCCAGTATTGTAAGTTTCTTTCTTTCTAAATCTATGTAATGAATAGTAGTGTTCTGTATCTTATGCATGTTCAATAAATAAATCTTTCTAGTATCCATATCATGTTTGTATATTAGTTCTCAAAATCATTTAAAAAAAAAAAAAAAAAAAAAAAAATTTGATCCTGTAAGTATTTGGTATCAGAGCCACGTTGCATTGTCTTTTAAGGGGATTTTCTTGCATGAACAGTGCTAAACAGTACCGGCCGGTGAACAGTGTTTTTTGAAACTATTTAGTCGCGTTGTCCACACTCTCATCTTAAGAACAATAGAGTTAGGGACGTAATACGTCGTTGACTGGTTTCCCTGCACTTCCTCATGGCCAATCTTTTCCGATCCCTTATGTCATGGGTACATGAAGCCTCCACTTCAACTGATGGAGCCTCCACCTCTAGAAATCCCCCTGCCATAAAGACTATGTCCATTAAAAATATGCAAAATATAAATTATGAGAATGTTGAACAAGCTGTTGGTAATTGGAACATCCCTAAAGTCCCGTTCAATGAGATTTATGTTTGTAACACTTTTAGTCTTAAAACAGACTATTATATCAAGACTATTGAAAAAACCCTTCCTTTAACTAATGGGCATGAGAACTTCCACCTTATATCCCAGAAAGAGATAGACAGGATTAGGACAAAACAACAATATCACTATCTTCATATAGGATTAGTACAGGTTTCTATAAATGCCCTAGTTCGAGAAAACTTGAATGTTGCAGTTTTAGCATGTCTTCAAGACAATAGGCATCTAAAATTTGCTGATTCTGTTCTAGGGATAGTTGAATCCAGCCTAAGTAATGGACCAGTATTTTTTAATGCCTTTCCTAATTTCTCTGTGTCCTTAGCTGATCCTAACATTTTGGATACTCTTGTCCTGAGGATCCAAACTAATGGTTTCGACCTTACTAATGGCACTTTAAATTTAAACCTGAGTTATAGGGTATATTTCAAGGTTATGAACACCTTATCCCCTAAAAGTAGGGTTTCTGATATTAAAGGTATTACTACTTTGCTTCAAACGAACCCTAAAAATAACTCTTTTATCCCCAGACCTTTAAAATGGGATGAGATCAAATTACCTAATTCCTGGACCCTTGAAAATGCTCAGCCTAATAAGCCCTTGGAAAACCTATACCTTAAAGACATTATTGAACAGGAAGAGGGTAATATTGAAGTTCGATTTTCCAATACTGGCCTTCAAAGGACAAGATCTCTTAGGGCCACACCAGTAGTTCAAACAAGGGAACGCTTGACTCCTAGGAGACGCTCTGTTTCCGAAAGGGATAGCCAGTATTCGGCTACTCAAGCTGCTTACTTCCAACCTATAGGGGTTGCATCGGCAGTTTATGATGTTCAATCCGAAGCTCATTCTGAAATGCCATCTGAATATGAACCCGCTGAATCAGACATGCTCACTATAAGTGAAAATGATGACTATGAAATAGATAAAGAGATCATAAAACATGATTTTTATTCTTCAAAAAATGATGATAAAAGAAAATGGTTTTTCAACACTATACCCAAAGAAGAGCAAGGTCCGATTAGAGAACAGTGGTATGACCATATGAGATTTGAACAAAAAACTGTATATTTCTTTGATTGGTTTGAACATACTTATATTCCAATGTTACAGAACATGATCATTGATCTTCCTGAAGAAGACCATGCTATGGTCCTAGAGAAGATCGATAAATATGCCACCAAATGGAGAAACATTAAGAATGAAGAAGTGGAATCTATTCATCCACCGTTTGAAAGAATTAAAGTCACTAATTCCGACATCATAGCCAGCCCTCTTAAGACTACTACAAAGATTGACCCTGGTAGTCCTTTCAAGGCAGAATACTTTATCCAGGTTATGGAGCAAAATAATTTCACCAATGTTGCCTTGAGATCTATAAGTAGCCAAACTGAGAGAATAGAAAAAGCCCTCGCCGAAAATTGTAGCCTTGACAATATTCAAGCCAATGGTCTGCAAAGCCTCCAGGCCTCGACCACCTCGTCCAAAAATATAGTAAAAAAAACTGAAAAACCAATATTCATTCCTCAACAAAATCTTGAGAAAGGGATAAAGTTCAAAGAAAGACACTCTGAAGAATTGTTGATTAAATTATCTGAGAGACTGGAAAAATTATCCATCAATAACCTCAATGATGAGTCCTCTTGTGAAGAAAATTCCCAAGAAGACATTGAGGATGGCAGCATATCTGAAAGCCTTCCTGATCATTCTGATATTGAGATCAATAAGCTCGGGACTGTAACTCAGACCTCGAGAACAAAGAATTTCTATAGAAGACCAACTCCTGTTGATGTCCAAATAGAAGAGAATAATGATATTACTCTTACTACTTCCTATGATGGAAAATCTCTCGTAGAATGGAATCTTGATGGCATGTCTGAATATCAGGTCAGCCAATTATGTCATTCTATGCTTATTTATGCTAATGCCTGTAGGATACAAGGTAATAGTGATAAACATATTACTGATATGATAACCACATCATTCATGGGGCAATTAAGGGGTTGGTGGGACAACTTCATTACCCCTGACCAAAGACGTGCTATTTATACAGCCGTAAAAACTGATCCCAATGGGAGACCTGAGCCCGATATTGTCACCACACTAGTTCTCACTATATTTAAACATTTTATTGGCAGCCATAGTGACACTGCTGACAGAATTAGAGAACAACTTATAAACCTTAGGTGTCCAACCTTATCTGATTTTAGGTGGTATAAGGACACGTTTTTATCACAAATTTATAGAATAGATAACTCAAACAATGACTTTTGGAAAGAGAAATTTGTCTCTGGGCTACCCAAGCTCTTCGCCGAAAGAGTCAGAAATAACCTCCGTCAAGAATTTGGGGGACATATCCCTTACTCCGTTATAACATTCGGAGAACTCATACAAAAAATAAACTTGATAGGTCTGGCCCTTTGCAATGATCTAAAGATAAAGAATCAGCTCAAGAATCAACATTTGACTTCCAAAAGGGAACTTGGAGACTTCTGTTACCAATTCGGGTATCAGAAGGAAGACATTAAGAATCCTTCCAAGTCTCGAAAAAGGAATACCAAGCATTCTTATAATAAAAAACCACTTGAGAGACAATATTATAAAACAAATAGAGCCCCTGCTCAAAAAACTAGAAAGCGGTTCTCCAAAAGGAAACCCAACACCTCTAATCCTCCTACCTGCTTTAAATGCAAGCAGAAAGGCCATTATGCCAATAAATGCTTTAGTAGCAAACCAAAAAATAAAAAGGAATCCATTCATAACTTAGAAGAACAGAATTCTGATTCTGAAAGTTGTAGCTGTAACTGTTGTGACCCTGAATCCTATGATTCATCGTCAGATACAGATGGCTTGATGGTCCTTTCGGTCCAAGAACAATTTATTTTAGATACTATTGACTCCATCGAGAATCCTGTCGAAAAGAAACGACAGTTAGAAAGATATATTAGCCTGATAAAAACTCCTGTCAGTCAAGCCCAAGATGATAACAAAGAAAAATATTCCTATAAGGAGATAATTCAAAGATTAGAATCCGAAAAACCCAAAAAAGTGACTATAGGGGAATTAAGAAAAGAACAAATTGATATGAAAAAAGAAATCAAGGACCTTAGAGACAGGGTTACATACCTTGAAGCCATCCCTAGATTGGGAAAACCCGCCGAGAATTCTGATAATGAAGAATCTGTCAGGGATCAACCTGAAGAGGAAGAAGAATTTATTAGCTCTCTCGAAAAATATACAAAACAAAAATGGAATGTTGAAGTCCTCCTGAAAATTAAAACATTTTCTCTAAAATATAAGGCCCTTATTGACACCGGGGCTGATATGAACTGCATTCGTGAAGGATTGATCCCTTCAAGATACTTTGAAAAGACAACCCATGGTATTAATACTGCCAATGGGGAAAGTCTTAAGATTAATTATAAAATACCCGAAGTACATGTTTGTAATAAAGGATCATGTTTAAAAACATCGTTCCTTTTGGTGAAAGATCTTCGTCAGGGTGTTATCCTTGGAACCCCCTTTATAAATATGATAAAACCCTTTTCGGTCGATACTGAGGGTATTCATGCAACTCAAAATGGCAAAAATATCTTATACAAATTTTGTACTACACCAAAGCTATCTTTTCTCAACCAGCTCAGGCAGGCCCTGGAATATAAAGAAAAGTTTATTAATGAACTCTCTGAAGAGATCAGGATTCAAAAGACATCTGAACAAATCGGTAGTCCTATTTTCCAAAAGAAGGTCTCTGATTTTCAAAAGACTATTGAAAATGAGGCCTGCTCAGATCTGCCCTCTGCCTTCTGGCATAGGAAAAAACACATGGTGAGCCTACCATACATCAAAGACTTTAATGAAGAGAAAATCCCCACAAAAGCCAGGCCCATCCAAATGAATAATAGACTCCTAGAAATTTGCAAGGAGGAAATATCTCAATTACTTATCAAAAATCTTATTAGGAAGAGCTCTTCACCTTGGAGCTGTGCGGCTTTCTATGTAGAAAAAGCTGCAGAATTAGAAAGGGGAGTGCCAAGGCTTGTCATAAATTATAAGCCATTAAATAAGGTACTCCAGTGGATTAGGTATCCTATCCCCAATAAGCAAGATCTGATCAAAAGAGTCTATAATTCCAAGATTTTTTCCAAGTTTGACCTTAAATCAGGATTCTGGCAAATCCAGATTAAAGAAGAAGATAGATACAAGACCGCCTTTACAGTACCGTTTGGGCATTATGAGTGGAATGTTTTACCGTTTGGGTTAAAGAATGCACCCTCGGAATTTCAAAACATAATGAATGAAATATTTAATCCTTATGGATCCTTTTCCATTGTTTATATCGATGATGTGCTGATATTTTCTGAGAACATAGATAAGCATTGGAAGCATCTTAATATCTTCCTTAGAATTGTAAAACAAAATGGTCTGGTGGTATCAGCCAAGAAGATAAAACTCTTCCAAACCACAGTTCAATTTTTAGGATATAAAATCTCTGGGAATGATATTACACCCATAAAAAGGGTAATAGATTTTGCAGATAAATTTCCAGATAGCATAAAAGATAAGAAACAACTTCAAAGGTTTCTTGGTTGTCTTAACTACGTATCAGACTTTTATAAAAATATAGCTCTGGACAGGAAACTGTTGTCCAACAGACTGAAGAAAAACCCTACACCTTGGACCATAGAACATACCCATGCCGTCCAAAGGATTAAAGAAAAGGTAAAACAGTTGCCATGCTTGAATATAGCAAGCCCCAATGCACCAAAGATTATAGAAACTGATGCCTCTGACATTGGATATGGAGGGATACTAAAACAGAGGATTGACAACAAAGAACAATTAGTAAGGTTTACTTCGGGAACATGGAATGAAGCTCAAAGAAAATATTCCACTATAAAAAAGGAAATCCTAGCTATAGTTAACTGCATAACAAAATTCCAAGGGGACATTTTAAACCAAAAATTCCTCTTAAGAATAGATTGCAGCTCTGCAAAATATGTTCTTGAAAAAGATGTTAAAAATCTTGCATCAAAACAGATTTTTGCCAGATGGCAAGCATTACTAGGAATCTATGATTTTGACATAGAATACATTAAAGGAGACTTTAATAGTCTTCCTGATTATCTCTCGCGTGAATTCTTGCAGGGAAATGGACCAAAAGAAGAAGGCAAAGATCCTTCCTCAAAGGACCCTAAAAATTGAGAGCTCAAGACCTTCTGTGAACCTTATAAAGCCAGAGGTTAAGGAAGAAAATCTGTTTGAAGATCAAAATCAGTTTGCCATACTTGCTGAAATAGGATCTCAAACTTCAGATCCACAAACCGAATATGAATTCAAAACTTCCGTTCCACTATTCTCTATTGAGAAATATGAAGTAGATAAAGAAATAGCAGAACTTATTAAGATATACTTCCCCAAAGATGATCATTCTGGTACTGGCTACCATTTCTATATCCCTGATATGATAGGGAAAAATCCTGATTACTATGAAAACATCCTATTAGAAACAAACAGTGTCAGAATTGTGCACCATTATAAGAACAAGAGCACCTTAGAGATCTCATATTCTAAACTATGCATCCAAAAGATATTATCCTTAAAAGACTGGGATAAGAGTCCCAATGCCTCTAGGCGATTCCAAAAATCAGTGATCAGACCCAATTACTATAATTATTGGGATTACCAGAAAGCCTGGGAAAATGTACTATTAGTCCAAAACTGTGTCTTAAAACATTCTTGGTTTATCCATTTTGTCTGCCAGGCCAAAATTCCAAATTGGTTTTACTCCTGGTGGCAAGTATTTGGTGCTAATTGGAAAAACTTACCAGGAGACATCCAAGCTCATATGGAGCAGGAAGAATTAAACCCACAAAATAGCATTGATTTATTGAAATATCACAACCAGACGGGGATACCATGGATCCTCCAATGGGATTTCCAGGTAGAAAAAAGGTTTCCTCCTCACCTCAAGAGAGATATATATACTAAATGGTGGGCTAAATATGACCCACGAAAAATTTTATCTGGTTATAAATTACCAATTTATGGAAAACCACGGGAAGATAGTTATGAGACTATCAAAACAAACCTTATTGGAGAATACACTAAAAGATTCCCAAATTTAAGTCAAGAATGCATTGAATTAAAGGCATATGAGCACATGTTTAAAATGTTCAGAGCAGAAAAGGCGGCTCTGCCAGCACCAATGGCCACCAGCTCTCAAGGTCCGGGAGGGACTCAAGGGGCTCAAAGGATGGAGGATGACTCTCAAAGGCCAGAAGATGGTGATTCTCAAACGGACAATGACTCTCAAGGGCTTGAAAACATACCCTCAGATTTTCCTGAAGATGAGTTTGATCCAGCTGAAGGATCTGTTTAAAAAATAAAAAAATAAAAATAAAAGGAAGAAGGATCCAGAAGACCCTAGTAACTCACGGGTTCAATATTACGCTACAAAAAGCTAGTCACGGGAGCACCCGACAAAGATGGGAAAAGAAGAAAAGACGTAAAGCAGGAAAAGTGACACCAGAAGAAGACAAGAAGTCACTCAAAACTGAATGACCACGGACTCCAAACCCTTTGAAGTCCGCAAACTCTGCCTATATAAAGGGAGCAAGAGAAACGAAGGAGGGCATCGGCAAAAAACCCAAGTCTACAAAACCCCTCTACCAAAAAATCCACCAAAACCCAAGAGTGCTTTGTAAGAACTAAGTGTGTTTTGTAAGATAGAAGAAATAGGGCAGAAGAGGGAGATATCCTTCTCGACCCCAGTATTGTAAGTTTCTTTCTTTCTAAATCTATGTAATGAATAGTAGTGTTCTGTATCTTATGCATGTTCAATAAATAAATCTTTCTAGTATCCATATCATGTTTGTATATTAGTTCTTATTTAATTGAGTTTTTGTGCATATAAAGAATAAACCCCTCAAAAAAAAATTATTATTAAATTCCCCCCTTTAAAACTCTATTACCATCAAGGGTTAACATTTGCACCACTGTCCTTTATGGGCTATTTGAGTAGAAGAATAAAGGGAGAATAGGAGGGTATTAGGGAGAATATGTAAAAAAAATTGTTTGTCTGGAAAGAATAGATGAATACAGTTATGTCAGAATAAATGAAATAAATTAGTACTTGTATTTTAAGCCCCCCCCCCTAAAAGTTTGTTATGCCACACAATCTATTCCACTGATATTAAGAAAAATCACTCAAAATTAACATATTCAAAGGTGGGTGTGGAGTACAATCTTCAAGCCTGAATTACTTATCAATGTCATAGCAACATATTCTTTATGTGTGAATTCTTTCGATAAAAACATCTTTGTTCTAGTGAGATCCATGAGTTTATCTGTTTTAACTACATTAGTGTATGATGGATGAGACTTGATAGTACTGTGACTTTTTCTCAATTTTTATAAGCCCCCACTTACACAGTGTGCAAGTGGGGTTTCAAGCCTCATGCTCCATTTGAAACGCATATTGAAAAGTAGCTTATAGAATAAAGCTGTTTTTTAAGATAATTTTAGACTTTGATTTTTTTAGGATGTTGTTTTTTTAATTCAGAAATCAATATTTAAAAAGAGTTTAATGTTTGGTAGAGAAAATTTTTTCCAATTTAAAAAATCGATTTCAACAATAAAATCATTGTTTTTTAGCTTTTTAAAACACATATTTCAAGAAAAAAATTAAAAGTAATTCAGCTTTTGATTCTGTCAGATTTCGTCCTATTTGACCGCACGATTTTAAAATTTTAGTTTTTCAAAAAATAGAATCTGTCCAAATCGTGCAACTAAACGAAGCCTCCATAACTCATAATTGTCTTCATAACATATTCAAAAATGCATCTTTGTCCTAGTGAAATTCATGAGGATCTGCTTTAAATACAGTAGTGCAACTTGATTGATGAGACTTGATAGCACATGTCTTTTCTCAATTTTCATAGGAGCCCCCCTTCTTGACACGAGTCCGAACTCAGCATACGACAAAACAGTGTACAAATGGAGTACAAATTCTTCAAGCCTCAGTTACTCACAAATGTCTCCGCAACATGTTCTTTATGTATGAATTCATTTAATACATGCATTTTTATCCTAGTGAGATGGATCAATGAGGATCTGCTTTAAGTCCAGTAGTGCAACTTGATGGTTGAGACTTGATAGCGGTATGTTTTTTCTCAATTTCATGGGATCCCCCTCCTTTACACATGGGTCCACCTCAGCACAAGACAGACACGGTGTGCAAATGGAGTACAATCTTCAAACCTCAAGTCATTCACCAATTTCTTGATAACATATTCTTTATGTGCGAATTCATTCAATACATGTATGTTTACTCATCTTTTTTATATTTTGTATAAAATAATAGAAAGGAAACATGTTGACAATTTGTTAGGTTTGCGAAAATGAGGAGTGCATAAGAGACTATAGAATGACTGTATGTCATAGAGCCCACTCAAAATATTTTACTTACACCATCTGACTTGGTCAAGATGAAAATCACACACACACACAGGGAAGGTGCCTTTTGAGTGCAATAAAACTACAGGGTTCCATTCCTATTGGTCTAGTGTGGTTGGTTTAAAATCAGATTTCAAGATTTTTTTTCCTACATAAACACAACGAACATCATAAGATTTTCATGAACACTAAAACTTAAAAAAAATTAAAATTATTTTTGAAAATGGGTTAACAATCATTATGAGAATACTTATTAGTTCTCTCTTTCTGTGGATTACCACCATTCCAATCAATTCAGATGGCACTATTCCCTGGTTAAGCAGATATTTTAGAAGTGACTCTTAAAAATAGATCCTTCAAATGGGTAATCCAGTCATAACATACAACAACATGAAGCAAAGAAAAAAGAGACATATGGAAGGGTAGACATACAAGAGGTTGTCCAAAGAAGTGTTAATGAATTCTCCACTTGTTTGAAAATGAGTTTTGAAAACAAGCACTGAAGAATAATTAAGCTTAGAATGACTTCTATTCCAACAGGTAGTTCGCTATGAGTAGCCTGCAATTTATTTTTTCTATCATAGTAAGGGTCTGTTTGCCTCTACGTCCTCGAGCGTTGGCGTTCCAAAGACACTGGGGGAGGAGCTTTGGGGTGAATCAATGTTTTGGGGGAGTTGGGGGAACGAAAGAAAAACGATCAAAATCAATAAACGACAATGTAATTTAGTGTTATCAACGTAATGTTGAAATGGGTGTTTGTTTTTGTGTTTGCAATAATGTTTGTTTGTGAGTTTACATCTGTGGTGGTCTGCCGACTCCGTCGCTCCTTGAACGCATACACAAATAGAGTCTAAATAAAAAGACATGAAACCCAATGACAATTGTGTCTACCAAAGATGAGCATGCAAAAGAGAAATAACACGTGTGGTTTGAGTTTTTTTTATTGATAAAAATGATTTGGATTTAAAATTTTATTTTTTTAAATTGAAAAGCTATTGAAATTTTTTTCTTCAAACATGGAGTCAGACCACACTCATAAGGGCAGCGATATTACCACCACCTAAACTACTTTAGGCACCACCTTCCGAGACATTCAAACTCTTCTACGGTATGATAATTAAGGGCACCACATTTTGAGATAGGGTTAGACACATGAAGTGTCTACAACATTATCAATCCTAGACATTTTTTTCGTAAATAGAAACAGTATAAAACACCCGTAGGTTCTGAATAGGGTTAGACACATGCGGTGTTTATGTCCCTAAGTTACCTAGACAACACTTCTGTCGATAGGAACAGAAAAATCCTCCCTTTGGTTCTGGAATGGGTTAAACACACAAAATGTCTATATATTTATATAACCTAGACAATGTGTTAAAAAATCAATCCATAGGTTCTGGAATGGGTTAGACTAGACATATGTAGTGTCTAAGTTTTTAAATATTATAGACAATATTTCTGTCTATGGAAACAGAAAAATCAATCCATAGATTCTGGAATGGGTTATACACATATAGTGTCTAAGTTTTTAAATTTCTTAAACAATACTCAAGTTGATGACGAAAAGAAAAATCCTCCATCTGGTTCTGGAATAGGTTAGACACATGATATGTCTATGTATTTATATATCATAGACCACCTTTCTGTCGATGGGAACAAAAGAAAAAAATAGAAAAAAATTTGGACTTCTGTAACGAGTCTACTGTGTTTGACTTCATGAATCAAATTTTCTCATAAAACATGATAGACAGGATTGGTCTAGATAGATTATATTGATCGATCGGCTCAAAATCCTATCGAAGAGAGTTGACAACGTAAAAAACGGACTAGAAAGATGGGGAGCATCTTCACGACGACCAATTGTTTGCGTCCTAATGAGGGCAACGTATGGGATGTGTCGAAGAGGTATTCGAGAGGCTAGATCGGGAAAAAAAAGAGGAAAGAGAGGGAAGAGAGAGGTCGATGTGATGAAATATGGTGGGTGGTGAGAAGGGTGTTTCTCATAGGATGTTTATATAAGGTGGTGCACTTGGTAAGTGAAAAAAATTAAAGGTGGTGAGCTTGAAAAGGTGGTGCTCTAAGCAATAAAAGGCGGTGAAAGTATCGCTGCCCCACTCATAATCCTGTCTCTAAAAATCAGATCTTTCATTTCATTTCGGTCTCTCACTCTCTCTCCGAATCGAATCGGGGGAGATGCTGGGAGTCGAAGATTCGACGGTGATCAGAGACCGTTGGACGAGATCGCGACGGATTCGCAACTCTCTCGTCATCCGCTTAGAGGCAAGTCGACGAAACACTCTCTCTCGCTCTCTCGTCTGTTTCGATCTCTTAATGTCATAAATCTTTTAGGGTTTCTGGAGGTTGTGTTTGGCGTTTCTAGGGTGGTTCGTTTGAAGTAAATTTGGGGGTTTAGGGTTTTTAGATGACAAGCTGTAGGGTTTGCACTGTTTGAGTTGCAGGTGATGGAGAAATGAATGATAAGAGTGTTTTGAATTTATTCAGATGAAGTGGAATCATTGGTTGAGCTTTTGCTTCTGAGTGTTCAAGATAAGATAAGTTGGAGTTGGAATTGGCCTGTGATGAAATATAGAAAAAATAAAAAAATAAACCCATCAGGGTCCTGGTGTGTTAGCTAGCACCATGGGTATGCTCTCCATTGACGCATGTTTGATTTTTACCCTCCACTTACCCAGGTGTTTGTAGGGAAACTTCTGAGTCGTCCTTGCCTCGAATGGCTAGTTTGGCGAGGGAATAAGAAGTAATTGTGGGGTTAAGTGAGGGGGAGTGCATCTTATCCGTTTGGTATAAAAAATAATCAGGATAAATTGCGAAAGATAAGAAATATTTTTAAGGGTAAAAAATTAAAAACATACCACTGTCTATTTTTTATTCTCGTCGAGCATGATTTGACAAGAAATGCCATTGCAGTTCATGTAGAGATCATGAACAACAACTTAGTTGATCTGTTCATGATCTCAACCTCGAGTGATATGAAAGTCCTATAACACCAATGGTCCATTCTGTTACCCAATTTTTTTCTTTTTCTTACATTAGCCATGTTAATTTGAAAGAGATATGGAATAGAGGAAGAAGAAAAAAAGAGTTGAAATAGAATAAAAAAGATTGGTCAGGAGAAGAAAGAGCTCCAACTTTCTGGTAAAGTTAGAGAATGCAACACTCAATATATATCTACAATTTATGATGGGGTATTCACTACAATTTGTGATGGGGGATCATTGGAGTCCATGATATGATATACAATGTATAGAAGGCTGAAGAAGATATGAAAATGGACTAAACATGAAACACTTTTTTTTTGTCAATTTTTTATTGAGAGACATAAAATCGATCACCTAATGTGGGTAATACAACTTATTCATTCTTTTTTTTTATTTAATTTTGTCAATTTTTTTGGTAGAGAGAATCAGTTATAAGATATAGGTAGTACAACTCATTTATCAACTTCTAAACATGAAACACTTTTTTTTATCAATTTTTTTAGACACACAATCATGTTAGGATATTGTTTTGAAAACCATGACTTATGTAACAAACTTTAGCTTTTGATTATTGAGATGATTTTAGCATTTTATTGAGAATCATTGTTGGCAAATACTTGCATTATATTGTGCATGTTTTAGTCCTTTAGTCTACATTGTAGATAATCTGATGTGTAATTTGACTAACACAGAAGATCATATTATCAGTTTCTTGTAGATTATAAGTTGAGGTTTACAACCTTAGATGGACTTTGATTATTCATTGGATAAGCGTTGTAAAACAAGTTATCTTACTTAGTTTATCTTGACTATGAGAAACTAGTTCATAGGTTTTGGGTGATTGTATTGGTGCATTTTACATGCATTGAACATGGGGGGTATAATCATTTTTGTACTGACAAAATAAAATGATTTACACCCCTGTTAATTATAATTGCTTATGCTCTTAATCTGAGATGGTTCTTAGAAATGTGCAATTGTTATATGTCACTTTAATTCATGAGAGAGAGATTTTTCCACGGATCAATAAGCTCGATGATTTGGGTGACAATGACACTTGTATGATGAATATTAGCTATAGATGGAATCCACATCTCCTATAGGAGATTGATGATACTCTCTTGATGATGCTCATAGATTTTGATCATGTCTAACCCAGCTGGTGAATTTAGTTATCCGACATATCAAATAAGTTAAGCGGAAGATTTCAAGGAATAATAAGATTTTGTGAAATATTATTGTCAGTAATAATTATTTCACAATGAGTATCAGAATCTTAACGTGGGGAGATATTCATTATATAGTGAAACAAGCTCAAAATTTAATTTATGAGATTAGTGTGTTGGAATGCATTCATAATTCTTTATTGGACTAAATTGTGACTTATGAGTCGATAGAGTTTTACTCTAGGTTGAGTTAGGTGACTAGACCCATAGGAACCAAATTAATTGATCTCCTTTAGGTCTCTGCCCTAACCTGTATATTGTGATTTCCTCTCTCTCAAGATGCACATTAAAAACCCTAACCCTAGAATTCGTTTAGGATCTTCAAATCCAGAAAACCGTGAGGAAAGGGAAACATAGAGCGAAGGGATTTGCGGTTGTTGTTCAATGCAAGGAGCCCACACTCCGGCAAGTGCTTCTTGTTTAGAAGACGATGAATGAGTTGTACTACCCATATATAATTGACTGATTATGTCTCTATGAAAAAAAATTAAAAGAAGTTAATAGAAGATAATAAATGGGTTGCACTACCCACTTGATTGATTGTTTTTGAGGAAAAAATTGATAAAAAAAAGTACTTCATGTTTAGTCCCTTTTCACCTCCTCTCCCATCCTCTATACACTGTATAATATATCATTGACTCCAATGACCCCTATCATAAATTTTAGTTAATCCTCTAAGAAACAATTGTAAATATATATTGAATGTTGCATTCTCTAACATTACCAGATGAACTCTTTCTTTATCTGACCAATATTTATTCTTCTATGTCAATTCTTTTTTTCTTTGACTGATCTTTCTTCTTTTATTTCATCTCTTTTTCCAATTAACATGGTTAATGTCATAAGAGAAAATAGTTGGGTTACAGAATGGACCACTGGTATTATAGAGCTTTCATATAACCCGAGGGTGAGATCAATGAAGTTGTTCATAATCTCTATATAAACTTCAATGACATTTCTTGTCGAATAATGTTTGACAAAAATGAAAAACAGACAGTGATATGTTTTTTAATTTCTTACCTTTAGAAATCTTTCTTATCTTATTAAATAAATTATTTTACATGGGTTTCCATTGGATAGTTTAAGTGCTTCATTTTTCCCTTATGCAAAGTCACACTAATGAGAAAATACAATGAACCTCCTAGGTGTAAGAGCTACTATGAAGAAAATATTGCATTATAAGTGGTGTATTTTTTTCAACAAATACATCCTTCCTACAAATCCAATATCGTTCACCTTTTTTGTAGCAAATGTTTGTTATGAAGCATTGCAATGCACATATTTTTTGACGGCCCAAAACCACAACATAATATAATGTTTTTTTTTTATATCATCTATTTTCCTCTTTTTTTGTCAAATTGTTCCTCGACTAAGTAACATGCAATTTGCTTTATTTTGAGATCTTGTAGCAGCTTCATCACTACCCTTGACACCTAATGACGTTTTTTTGTGTTTAAGAGGAGACCGTGAAACTCTTCGTCAATGTTGCTCGTTGTGTCTCAGAGTATTTGTTCACTCGATGCTTCCATTTCTACTTACGAGCCCGGACTTTTTCGAGTTGCTCAAGGGCTCCTCTACACAGTTCTTCTGAATTTCGAATAGTACTCAAGATCCTGTGTCTTCAATGATCCAATAATTCTCTTAATGAAAGAGATTATCTGAATATTGGACTCTGACACCCTACAAGAACTGCTGAGGAATGTATGTGTTTTTTTTTTCTTTCTTGTATGAATTTTAATGTATTAGAATTCTGATTTTTTCACTTCTCCTACAGACAGAAATTTACATGGTATCAGATAGATAGTTTCGACTGAACAGGAACACGTGGCATGTGAGCACAACCTTATACAGAATTTTGTTCTAATAAAAAATCAATGTTCATACTTAGTGGTCTTAAACACAAATTTCTATTCGACCAATCTTTAGATGAGCTTGAATGAATCATGAAATATGTAACAATGATGTACAAAACTGTTCGAGACGTGTCAAATCATTCATTGTGTCAAAATTATTGTGTGCTGCTTATTGTAGGGATAAGCTATTGGATGAGTATGATCACAAAATGTTGCAACGTTCACCAATCATATTTATCCACTTGTTTGTTGATGATTATTCGAAAGAATTTTCTATGATACTGGTAAACAAGCGGAGTTATCCTTTCCAGCTTGACCGTAAAGTCAGCTAGGGAGGGTTTCTCTGATATATAATAATAAATATTCACTAATCATAGTGGACGAATACTAATAATATTTTAAGGTATAAATCATAGTGGACGAATACTAGTAATCTTTTAACATATACGATGACTTGTATTTATATGAGTAGTGTATGTGATTGGGGTGGATTGGGCCACAGCTGTGTTTATGTTGTTTCAGAAATGTGCATTGTTTTTGTCATAATGTTTGTTGTTCTATTTCAATATTTTCCTTTTAGTAATTTAAATAAATGTCATAGCATGTTGTTCAACAATGTTTGATGAAAGCATTAATCTAATGTCACGAAACTCTCTAAAATTGTCATTAGTAGATGTTTCAATTCTTACATTTCATCAAACATCAAATTCTTACATTTCATTAACCTGGCCTTGAGAAAATCATATCAGGAGCCTCATGGTCCTTCACTCCATAAAATTTTCCAACGAAATTGGTCAACTAGAAAGTTAATTAATATACTAGATACCTCACACTTGATGACATGGATTCTAAGGTCCTGTTGGTGTTGACAGTAATCAAAAGGGTGCTGCCACGTTCAGTTTTTTTATATTTCGAAATATAATTTTATATACCTTGTTAAAAATCTAATGAAACATATACTTCGTTAAATTTTTCTTACACTTATTAAAAATAAATTCATTCAACTTGAAATAGAACAACATACAATTTTATTAAAGCATATATCTCATTCGATGATGTTTACTACTTAAAAAAATGAAAAAATGTTTGATCTAAATTTGATTGGTAAAAATGGTTGAGTCTAACATTTCCTAATCAAAATAAGTCATACAGAAGCATACGACGGCATGACTGCAAAAAACATTTGCGAAAACGTGCAGGAACTGACTTTGTTTCCTCTTCTGGCAAGAACACTAGTGATTGTTCTTAAGTTCGTGTTGCTGTTAATATTGAATTGAACTATGTATTGAATTGGCCTTGCGAGGTTTCTGTAACAGAAAAAAACCCAGCTCTATTCAGGCAAAAACATGCTGCAACAGTGTAATGTAATTAGAAAAAAGTTCAGATGAAATTTGAGCTGGTGTTTGTGCTGTAAAAGACTTTGAATATGTTTTACAAGATCAAGTTCAGATGTTCATATTTGACAAAGGTAATATAATCTCCCTTTTCAACCCTTTGGAAGGCAGACCACCAGGTTTGGACCTGAAACACTCTACGGATTCAAGGGATCTCGAAGCCTGGAGAGCCATCTCGGCGTGGAGTTGAAGACATGTCATGGCCATCTGTGGTTCAATATTTCCAATGATTAAGAAATATATAATAAGGTGGTAATGCAATTTTAGAGATGTGAAAAATCGATCATCATTGTTTTTTTTTTTTGAAAAAAGGTAGATATTTGCTACCCGATATTCATATCTGATCATCGAATTACAAACTCCGAATATGATTGGTGTGGAATGAATCGATCATCATTGTTGTTGG
This sequence comes from Acorus calamus, assembly GCA_030737845.1. NCBI lineage: Eukaryota > Viridiplantae > Streptophyta > Magnoliopsida > Acorales > Acoraceae > Acorus > Acorus calamus. Next base: position 6,289,530 of record CM060875.1, read on the forward strand.
ACATACCGCTGAGCATTCAGTGTCTGCTTCAGAGTCGGCGACTTGGAGAGCCCATGTGCGGATCCAATCGAGCCCTCTAGTTATATCGTGGTTGCCCTCGATCAATGAGGATGCGACATGCGATGGATGGAGCGATGCCAATATGCAGGAACACGCAAAAAGGACGGATCTTCTAACAAAGGCTTCAGGATGCTGCGAAATTCCCCTGTAAACGAGTATAGTCAGTGACATAATAGTGTCATTACTTAATCGAGGGTTGACGCTTGGACACTTACATGGAAAATAACTCATGAATGGTTCTGTCTGACTCATGTACTGTTCAATTTGATTAATGAATTGTTTAGTTCAATTTAAAACTTACATGAATTCAGTTCATGTCTTTCACTTTTGTGCAAAAATTAGTCAGTTCAATTTAACGCCACAAAAAAAGTTCATTTCGATGCCACATTGTTTAGTTTCATAAGTTGTTCAGTTCAATTCATATGATTATTTAGTTTGATTCATGAATGATTTAGTATATTATCGGTTGTTTAATTCGATTCATGAATTATTCAATTCAATACAAAACAAAGAATGAGCATGTGATGTGTGGCCAAATACAGTCCTGGATTTGGTCTCATTGATTCTTAAAATTCAACAGATTGGGAAACAAGCAATTCTAGATCATTTCTATTGGAAACAAAAATTTAGGAAAGTTAGTAAAAGATAGAAGGAAATATGATCTAGAATGAATGAGGCAGGCACAGAAGTTTCTGTAAAATAAAACATATTTAGTGAGAGGGATACCTTGAGCTCAACATATCAAGAAGTGCAGGAGCAAGGGCTGAAGCTTCTGGATGCATTGCCGTGCATTTCATACAAACACCGAGCATGTAAATCAGTTTTCCAAGAACAACAAAGTCCCTGTCAAGCAAGTCGACACCATGCCTTTTTTTATCGAAACCTTGCATGACGGGGAGCATGAAAGCAGCTGCATACATGGGAAATTTATTCTTCGACCATTCTGATTGATTTTCTCGTATCCTTGCTGATGCAAATCCCCATCTACGGGACTTTCCGGTCTTGGTCTGAGAAGGCTTAGAAGGAAGCTCTCTCTCATACCGATAAGACCAACTTAAAGGAGAACCATGTTCTGATATCTCCTTCCACGGACCGGCACCAGGCAGGTCTCCACTGCTTGGAAGAAACCATGGGTTGCCTACAGAGATGGTAGAGATAAGGTCCCTTTGTTTTTGTTTTGGGATTATGGTTTGAGTTTCAGAGAGCTCTTGTGCTGCATCGGTCATGACATCGAGGATCAAAATGCGTTGGCTGATGTCCACATTTGGAGAATACAATAAGTTGGTTAATGGTTCCAAGGATTCAAATGGGGAGGAAACAAGCAGTGATACCAACGCCTTTTGCCTCTTTGCTTCAGCGGATTCTTCTTCTCCCTCTACAGCCAGATCGGAGCAACGGACTTGCACCAGTGCTCTCACAAGATCAGCTGAACAATGTCGGAGCTCGTCAGGTAATGCCCTTATAAGCTTTTCAGCAACTTCAAGTGCCCACTCCGCCTGTGGAAGTGAAACAATTTAGCAAAAATGGAAAAATAGAAAGAGAAGACAATGACTGGTAGCAATTGAAATGAAATTTTCTCTTCTTCCATTGCAAATTTTTTATTAGGCCTATTAATCATTTGAAAAATATCTATATCCGCTCTGAATTCGTATTTGAAAAACCAGAAATGATATGATATTCAAATATACAAGTGTAGATATGGATATTAATGTATCCACTCTGAAATATCCGAATATGATATATATTAAAAAAATTATATATGTATATGTATTATATACATGCACATTCAATTATTATACATGATTAATCATAATTTTGAAATTTTAGATAATTATTGTATTATTTTTTTATGATCTCTGAAAGAGACAAGAAGCTATTTTAATTCTCATGTATTTAATATGTGAACTTATGAACCAAACTGGTGTCCATATATAGACATGACAATTATCCAAAAAAATATTTGTAATCTGAATTCAAATATTAATATCTGAATCCGAATAATTTAAAGCGAAGACACAAATATTAAGGTTTCCGATCCATTGAAAAGACTTATTTTCTATGTACAAATGCATATGTGAAAAATGTAGTCAACATCTTACCGCATCGGGATCATCAGGTTTCCGTAATGCTGCAACTACATCACCAAGCTGCGAAACTTTGCTTTTCAAGTCTAAACCATCATCTGTTAGATCGTATGGTTGCAAAGATGAGTCACTTGAGCCTTCAGAGTCCTGGCTTTCGCTATCATCATTTTCAGTAGCAATTTTTTCATAGTCAAGTGAAGCTGGATCAACAATTTCATCTGGATCCACCAACTTGAACTCTGACAACATGGTATCCTTGTCCAGTCCTTTACTCTTCACTTCTTTATGTCTTCTTTCATTAGCTATACAATCACTATCTGCACCAGGAATAGATGTCTTGTAACTGCCACTTACAATTTCCTCACCTTGAATAGAATGGTTTACTCCTTTATGCTGGGATGTAAGGCCAAATTCCCAGTCAATGGTTTCTTCAGTGAGACTATCATCAAGATAAAGAGGTTTTTCTGGGTCGACAATTTTTGAGAACACCAAGGCAATACAGCTAGCCATTCTCCTTACCAAATGAATTGGACTCTCCAGTCTACCTGACAAAAATTTGGGAACATCGTGAACATGAAGATAGCATCTTCTAATTGAAAATACATGAGGAGGAGAATATTATTTACAGCTAACTCCTTGAAGCAGGGAATGCATCACTTCTTTTCTTCCTTCTAGTTCTTCTTTGGACATCTTCTCTAGACAGAGACCAACTGCTGCAGTTATATCTGAATTGCGATAAAGAAAATGCAATACATGGAAATCTCAAAAAATACAATGTAGATTCAGTGACAAACGCATAAGAAAAGGATACATGCTTGCTGTTCTGTGGAAGAAGACTGGACAAACTCACGTTTGGACCATACACCAATAAGACGCTGCACAGTATCTAACAGACACTGTTTGGTTTGACTTTGCATCCCTAGAGCAACATGAGGTGGGCATTTGAAGACTGAGAACTGAAGAACCCATTTGAGGCAACAAAGGGGAAAGACCTTCCAGAATAAAAATTTATCAAGAAACAAAGCCCTGGACAATAATGAAAATATATAAATTAATAAAAGGGCCTCATCGGCAAGTCAAATACAAAGTCTAGACTTTTATATTCAGACAGAACTACCACTTCTAGGAAAAATAGAGTAATACAAGAAAATTTCACTAAATCATGCAATTAATAGGGAATCTGAAGATAGTTGGCTAAGTATGGAAATTTAGTACAGAACTTCAGTTGATCAACTGGGCCTTTTTGTAACTATCAGGGTTCAGTTAAATTCGGGTGCCAATTTATTGCACTCCTCTATCATGTCTTGGGACCTGGAACGCCAAACAATAACATTTCAAAAGAAAAACATAACACTATGCGATGTTGGCAAGAGTTAAAATCCCAGTCCAAGCATATTAATTCTGAGAGGCAGTCCATAATCATGACAGTTGTTATATTAAGAGATCAACCTATGTTAAGACTTTATCAATTAAGCTCCTAACATAATTGAGAGTTTAAGACTGATGGTGATAAGAAAGTTTGATAACTTCCATTTTTGTTCTTATCCAGCCCAACATGGTGCAGAAGTAAGAATTCCAAAATCAAACAGCTGGTCAGCGATATAATAGCTTCCCACTCCTATGCAAGCAAGAAGAGAGGTATTTGATTATTAACTTTAGGCATAAGAAAAGCACCCATTACAGTTGATTTGAGCTAAATCACACATTGCAAGCATCTCTACAACACAGACCCCCCTTTTTTTTGAAAATCGATGCCCCCAGGATTTGATCCTTTGATCTCCTTAATAGATAGGGGGGGTGCTAGCCGGCTAACCCCAAGCTCGGTTTGCTACAACACCTCTACAACATAACCCTTTGAATCCATAAACAGGGAATTGAACTTACAAAAGCTAATACCACACTTAAAATCATGTTAGGGAAAAGACAAGTTTGCATAAAAAGTAACTAGCAAATGAAGCATGTTGACCAAGACCATAAAAGAGACTATCCCGTAGAAAACATTGAAATTGGTCATTCATGATCAATTCATGCAACAGTATTCTGTTCAAGAAAATGACAAAAACTGCAGAAAAAGATTAATAATAATACAGGTGAACAGTTGTTTGAAGCAAAAGTAATATAGATAAAAACAAGAACACCAGCATGAAAAGTTAAAGTTTGAAAAAGAAAACACCTCCTGGCTACATTCTGTTCCAAAGATCGATGAAATAGCATCCAAAGAATCCAATACGCTTCCAGATCTGTTATGTTTTCAGTTGCTAACTGGCGCAGTAACTTTTCGGACAGTCTTTCCACAGCATGGGCATCACCAATTGCTTCTATTATTTTCATCCAGAACTTGGATTTGGGATTTGATTCGATCATATTAGGACCAATAGAATCATTTCTTTCTGCCAAGCAGCCGCGGACATGATTAAGAACCTTAGGGATCATTTCAGCCAGTAGGACATCTGTCAATTGTTACGTAAAATCAGTGCTTTATCAACGATTATTACTTAGCCAGATTTTGGACATTTCAGGGTCAACACACTAACAACCAATAAAACTGCATATTTTCCAACTGAAGAATAGGCATGTATGTGCATGCATTCAGGATTTGATGTTACATTTTGGTGGAAGACAATGCCAAATGTAGGGAATAGAAAAGGAAAAACTTTTTTTAAGGCTTCTCAATTCGTGAAAAAAATCCATTGGATTTGGGATTTTACATCTACTAGAAATAAATAAAAAAAAGGCAACATTAGTTAAATATATGATCTACTAGAGCTAAATAGAAAAGAACAGCATTAGTTAAATTGTACACTCAGGACATGGGATTCATAAGTGCTCTTTCAGTAAACTGGATAAGAAAAAAGCGAGCATAAGCAGGCATTAGTTAACAAAAATTAAAAAAATTTGATAGGTTAGTGTAAGAACTGATTGAGTTTCATTGGAAAGAGTGGTGTATAAATAAAAATTTTCATTTAAAGAAAAATCACACTGCATGCATTATGATTTATAAATCTCAAATCACCTGCAGATCCACGTCGACAAATACGTGCAAAACTTTCCCCAACAAGTAAGAAACTGTCAGGAATAGCTTCATCCAGAATATTTCTTCCGACATATAATTCTGTCGCGCATTCTTCTGCTCCATCAAGAAGTTGAATTGTGATCTGCTTGAATAACAAGCTAAATTTTTTGTCAAGAATAAATTTCAGCTGTATCAATGATAGATATGTGTGAGTTTTGGAGACAATATTGAAGATGCCACATTAATTGGGTGATTTTCAAGCAGCTGGAATTAAACAGCTTAAAATTTGGTTACCTAGTAATTTGAGGATCTCCCTAGATAGAACCCACGGTTAAGTTCATTCATAAGTCACTAGGGAAACTTTACCAGAATTTTGAGACATCAAGTTTGGCATAAATGCTTAAAAAGAACATGTCTCAGCTTGTTTACATTAGTTCAATTTTTTTATTTATTTAAAAGAAACAATTAAAGAACCATCACCTAAACAACCCATCTTTTCAAAATTCCATGCTGGAACCCAAGCCACTTGGCATACCGACACTTAGTTGGGAATGATTTCTGGATTGACCACAAAGTGTTCCTTTTTATTTTCTTTCTTTATTTCTTTATTTATGTTACGGTGGATGCAGCAGGCATGTCAATCAACTAAGAAATCTTCAAGACTGACATCTATGCCTTGTATCCATGTAACATCGTTGGTATCAGAATAAAGCAACGCTGTAGTAGATTCACTTAAATAGGCCACTGGGCTCATCAAGATACATAAAACCCAATGTTGAACTCAGAAATCAGTTTCCCTTGTAATGGGGAACCCTTGGGCTCAGATCCCCATTTGCAAAATATGTTATGTCATGTCATGATGCAGGAATGTATTTGTTGCTATGATTGCAAGACATGGATGTTTATCTGCTGCTATGATACTGAACTTCTTTCTTTCTAGCACCCATGGATCAAGAAAATGGTGAGCAATTTTTAAAAATACGTGTAACAAAATTTATGCAACAAGTATGTAGTAGTTTGAAGACAAACTTACATTAACAATCCTGTAATATATTATCTGTATTTTGCATTGAATTAATCTGATAGGAAAGTAGAAATTTGAGTAAATAATATGAGTAAACCATATGAGGATACTGTGATGAAAGCACTTTTGGAGCTTCCATTCTAACTTTGTCAGGAATAGATGCAAGTAGCTGTGACACCCTGGATACCAGTGTTCCACTATATGGTATGAACCTTGGACCAGTTTTTTCTGCATTCCTACAGGAGTCTTCAATTTCTCTAACCATATGGTGTACCCCTTTCTTTGAAAGCAAACAAGAAACTAATAACCTGCAAGAAGTAAAATTTAAAAAATAACTATTCCATAAGAGCATATAGAAACATTAATTTTAATGCAACACTCTCTTCTTCCTTCGTTTGCGCATGGAAAGAGCTCCCTTATGGGAGAATGGTTTCGAGACTCACCCATGAACGTGGTGAAAAAAAATCTCCCCCATAAATGTCTACAGGGAAAAAAACATTCCCTGAACCTTGTCTACTTAAAATAACAGAGAAATAGGTGTAAATTGGACATGAAACCAATCAAAAAAATTGACAACTCCAAAGCCAATATGAATTTAAATTTTAAAGCATACTAAATCTCCCACAATGTCCACATGAAAACACTAAGTTTCAATTAAAATGGCATGGCCGCATGGAAATCCCAAGTTGAATAGAACTTGCAGAAGTATACATGAATTCCAAGATTTAGCAGTAAGGACGCCCAGAATAATCCCAATTTAAGATTCACAACAGCATTACTAAAAGCCAGGACCAAACCACACAACCATGTTTTTAGCTATTATAATAGAATTCAAGGAAACATGTTCCAGTTCTCTTTTTTGGTCCACCAGATCTTTTTTCTTCCAGTGTCATATTTTGCATATTGATGTAAGCTCAATGAACTCAGGTAACAACCCAGAGACACTAACTACACCAATAAACACGAATGTAGTAGAGCAAGGAAATATCAAAAGAATCACCAAACTCTGAAATCGAATCTCTCAAAGAGGTCACACACCTTTCCACATTTGAGCAGATAGCATTCAAGTCAAAATCTTCATTAATTCCATGCCGAGTAAGAGCAGGGACAAGAGCCTGAAGAATCTCAATTGAAGGTCCACTTATGAAGAATTGATCATACACTTGCATTTGTGCCGATATAGGAATACAAGTCAGCCAATTTGAAGCAATATCTGCACATAAACCAAAGGTGTCAATTTTTAATAAAAGCAAGAGCCTTGAATTATGAGTAAAAAATAATCCACTTCAAAATAATTCTTAAAGAACATTGACCTAGATATGAACTTTTCTAAGACACTTCCAAGCCTATAAGTGCACTATTATCAATTCAAGTTCACTTGTCAGATATTTCGTATTAATATTATTGTTGAAGGGGAGATATAAAGCAAAGCCAGTGCTGTGGTGCTTTCAAGTGGAAGGCAGAAGGCAATTTACAAGCAATCAATTACACCCAATGATAAGAAACAAATAAATTCCTCATATATGACCAAGGCATATTGCATCCATATCACGATCATTAAGATATGATAAAACAACGAATTATGTTTTCTTTTGGCTATGTTCACAATGGAATACACTACAAGATACAGCACTACCATTAATTGATCCAACACAAATAAAAAAGAGGGTGGAGCTGAATACAGTTGCATGGAAAGCAATGAGATTTCTGAAATACAGACAAACCCACTTACTGTATAGAAGTATTCTAGCCATCATTGAAAATGCAGGTCCACTATAGAAAGCATGCTTCCAACAATTACTATCAGATTGACTTGGAACCACAGCATTGAGGACCTACAAATGTCAATAATGGGAGTAACATTATTTGATAATTCATAACATGACTTTGTACAAAATACAGTATTTCGTTACTCCAAAACCAAGTAGTTCTAAATAGAATCTCAACAACATATTTTCAATAATTGCCGATGACCAGTCTGAAGATGGAGATAGAAGACGCACTTTATGTTTGTAATGATCATCAATACTACCTGCGTTTTAAACCAAAAAATGGGAGTCAAAATGACAATTCTGAAGCACATTATCCACATTGACAAGTGGGTAAGTATGCAGTGAAGAAAAACGTTATGCAAGGCAACTTGTAAAACAAATACAAATAAATTAAGTAGTCAAAATCAGATAATTCTAACTACCTAGCACATATTTCTGAAATTAATATAATCTAAAACTCTAAATCACGTGGAAATCCCTGAAAAACCTATCGTATTAGACTACCAAGAGACATATTGTTCTCATGCCCCCCTTTTCCTTCTTCAACAAGATATGCACATAACATATATGAGTGAATTCAAATACATTTTTATCCATCAGCAGCTCCTAAGCATTTAATTATATTAGTGAGATATATTAATAATCTATCATAAAAAACCATATTAGTCAGAACCACATCAACTCCATTTGAAAAAATTAGGAAAACAGTAAAAAAAAAACCAAAATTTGTAAATGAAAAGAAATAAACAATGATGAAAATTCCAATCTTTTCAGCACATCGACTGATTCTCTTTCAGAATCTCCTGTTCCATGGACTCTTTTCCATTTCTAAGTAAAAAAGTTACCATATTTTTTTTAAAATTACAGTGAAATCAACGATTCAAACACACACACATACACAAAACATCTTTTGAAGACCATTTCTAATGATTCAAAACACGAACTCCACCTTTCGAGTCAATTCGAAAACAACAGGAACATATAACGAAAAATAGTGGCTTCATTTACAAAACCTAGAAACACAAAGCAAGCGAGAGAGAGAGAGAGGTCATTCGAACCGGCGAGGAGATTGGAATCGACGGGGAACAGAAGGACGGCGAGGGAGTGGAGGGCGCAGATCACCTCGTCGACGCACTTCGCTCCGTCGACAGCGGCGGCGACTTCTCCGACCCTCCGTAGCACCTCCGCTTCCATTCCTCCTCTATCTCCGCCGCCTCCACCGTCGCCGCTGAAGCTCTGCTTCTCTTTTCCTCGTATTCCACCTCCCATGGCCTAATCACAAAAACCTGAAAGAGAGCCAAGAAATATCGGTATCGGTTGCTACATATATGTTTCGGCCGACACGAAGGTCAAGTCCAGACCAGCCCGATCTTCCTCAACCCGAGTCTACCCAGCCCAGCCCAGCCCGATCCAGCCCAACCCAGCATATCAGAATTATTTATTTTATTTTATTTTATTTTTTGGTACATTTTCGTCCCTGTAAACAGGGCGGTTTTGAGAGACCATGCTGGCGAACTCCTCACTACGGTGGCAGTCCAGGATGAAAACCTCCAATCGATCAATGTGCTGGAATTTAAAGCTATACTTCAAGGCCTGAAGATGGTTGATGCCCGCCCGAGGAATACCCAATGTTCATATCGAGGGTGATTCTTCAATGACAATTGCCTTGGTCCATGGCAAAGGCTGTATTCCGTGGAAAGTCTTTTGGGTGCAATCCGAACTCCTCCATATCTTGCCTTTCTTTACAGCATGGAAGGCCTCACATGTTCTACGCGAAGGTAACCAGGTGGCGGATCATCTGGCAGGATGGAGGGGCTCTCTGGGCTTGACAATCATCGCTCCTTAGGAGGCCTCGCAAGACCTGAATGATCTCATAGCACAAGCTGCCATTGGGACTGTCTTCACTCGTGTACGCAAAGGATAACTGTTTTGAGGCCCTGGAGGGATGAATCACATCAGCCCTCTCAGGGCAGGCCTTGGGCAGAGGCCACCAAGGCAAACTGCCTAGGGCCTCCACCTAGAGAGGGCTACTAGCCCTGCAGCCTAAGTATTAAGCCCATTGGAAAAAAAATCTTATATATCAACTCCCCAGGGCTAGGCCCAACTATTACAAAAAAAAAGAAAATGATATACCCAGTCACATTTACTAACCAAAACTCACATCTCATATGTTTTCATTTTTTAAAATAGTAAATATCATCTAATGAGATATGCTTTGATAAAAAGTACATATCGCTTCATTTCAAGTTGAATGAACCAATTTTTAATAAGTGTAAGAAAAAATTTAATAAGGTATATATATCATCTAATGAGGTATATGTTGCACTGAACCTGTAATAAGGTATATATGTATGTGTTTTGGACTGAGAAAAAAATTGAGTGTAGCAGCACTAAAAAAAAAACTCCCAAGCCCAACCATATAAATGCCCCAAGTCACCAAAACCCATTGTCTCAGCCTACAATTTCATTTCCCAAACCAAAAGCCCTAAAAATTCTTCCTATTAAATGCCCTAAAAATTCTCCCATCAAAGCCATGTCTCCATTTTATTATCCATTTTATTATCTCTATGTGCTATTTGACATCCCCAAAATCTCTCCAACGTCTCTCTTTCACACAGATTTTCATCAAGAATTCAAGATTCCATCTCTTTATATATTTGATCTTTATTTCAATTTTTGCATATGTATACTCTCTCAATCTCTCTGATTTTCACAAACTCAATGAAATCTCTCAATCTCCCCCACTCGGCCAGCCACTCCCAGAGTTTGTAGTCTCTTCAAGGTAAAATATTTTATTCAGGTTATGGAACAAAATAATATCACTAATATTGCCTTAAGATTTGATAAAACCCTTCTCGATTGACACTGAGGGTATTCATGCCACCCAAAACGGCAAAAATGTCTAGCACTGAGAACATAAACCTTATTTATAGGATATATTTAAGCCCCTGTTTGGATTGAGGAATTGAGTTATTCTGGATAGATAACTATACCAGTATAAATAACAATTATACATGAATAAGAAATTTTCTGTCTGGTTATGTTTTTTTATTCTCATTGGAAAACGTAAGAATAAAGGTTGAATTGTTTGGTTGATAAAAAATAAATATAAATAAAATGTAAAAATGTTGATTTGACATGTGAACCCTTTGATATATAAGAGGTGTTGATATGTGATTTGATGTGATAAGGTGTAAAAAGTTGATTTGACATGTGAGCCCATGAGAATAGATAAACCGAGTATAGCTTATCATAGGGGTTACTTAGAATTGTAATACTCTCTTATACTCGTTTAAACTGGTTTAGTAATATTAAGTTATACTATGCAAACAAACAGTCATTTTCCTATCCATTCTTATACCACCCTTATACCCCCCCTTATCTGAGCTTAACCTGTTACCCAAACGGGCCATAAGGTTATGATAGTCACGCCCAAAGTCCCAGTTCAACCCCCTCCCCCTCCCCCCCCCCCCCCTCCCCCAAAAAAAAATCCTATTACTGTTATACTGTAGCTCTGTTCAAAATCAAACCCTCTTTTAAGGTATTTTTAGATTTTTATTTTTTTTATTTTATGAAGATCTATTTTTTTATTGCTTTTCAAGTTTTAATTAGGTTTGTATTTTTTAGAGCAACTGAAGAATTTTTTTTATTAGGTGCATGATTGGGTTAAAAAGTTTTTAAATTTTTTATTTATTAACTTATTTTTCAAATATTTATTCAATTATTAAATTACAGAATTCCCTAATTCAATAAATCAATAAGTCAAATTTGTTGGAGAGGACGATTGGACGAAAAGAGCGAAGTAATATCAATTAAAAGGATTGAATTATTTTTGGAATTAAAAGTATTAAAAGAAGTTTTACAAAGTGAAATAACAAAAGTAATTGAATTATTGATTTAAAAAGAATGGATGATTGTTTTTCAAATGTGTGGTGGATTGCTTATAAAATATTATTAAGCGTAAAATGCGTTTGGACCCCCTGAAGTTTTCTAAACATGCAGAAACACTCCTTATAGTTCAAAAATATGCAATTATACCCCGTGCAATTTGATTTTATATTAAAATGAGATAAAAATACTATTTTACTCTTTTAATTAAATCTTTATCATGTTTTCACTTTTTTTGGTGGGTTATTTTCACTTTTTAATTAATTATTATGTGACCTAATTCTCACAAAAATTCATCCAGTTGTATTTGAAGAATTAATTATTGTATAAGCTAATATTCATAAAGCATATATATAATTAATTAATTGATTTTTTTCTATTGATATTTATATAGTTAAGGGTAAAATAGTAATTTTAAATTACTTTTATCACTTCTTAATTAAAAATATAATAACAGGAGGTGTAATTGCATGCTTTTAAACTTTAGGGGGTGTTTTTGCAGGTTTCAAAAACTTGAAGGGTCCAAATGCATTTTACCCTATTATTAACTATACCAGTTATAGTTGCTTCTGTAGAAAGAAGTTTATCAAAGTTGAAGTTGATAAAATCTTATCTTAAGGTGTGTTTGGTTGCGCGATTGCAAAACTGATTCTACAGGAATCTGCGATTGCAAACCTGATTCTTCAGGAAGCTCACTTTCTCAGCTTTTTGAAATCGCAGCTTTTGGGCACTATTTGCCTGCAATCGCTAGGTTTAAAACTGCGATTATAAAACTGTTTGGTTGCGCGATTGCAAACGCAGCTTCTTGTAATCGCAATCGCGCAACCAAACGCACCCTAAGTCTACCATATCACATGAAAGATTGAATGTATTAGCACTATTATCCATTGAAAAAATAAAGTAGAAAAAATTGATTATACAAGTTTAATTAGTACTTTTGCTGCCCAAAATGTGAGAAGAATAATTTTCAAGTGATATTTATTGGGTTAATTGTTTTTTTTTTCAAGTGATATTTATTGGGTTAATTGTTTTTTAGCTATTGTACAATTTTATTTGACTGATATTAGGAATAATCTTCTTTTGTATGGATATTTATAAGTGATTAAATGTTTTCTGATTTAATTTTATAAGACATTTTATAATTATAATATAGGAGGTTTTAATTTTAATGGTTGTGCAATACTGTATTTTTAATTTATAACATTTATAGCTTAAAACAAAAAATAAACAAGACAAAATATTTTTGTGTGAATGTATATAGGGTCCGCTTTAAAATTTCGTCTATAGTAAAAAAAAAAAAAAACAATTCTCAGGGCCGGCCATGAGCCCTCTATACACTGATGACAAGCTCTAACTCATGTAATTAACTTAGTTTTGTTTTCATATAACTAAGGAAGCCCTTTTTGTAACTACTGTAGAAGTGAAATGAAATCATTCTTTTCTACTCACCAAAAAACACAAAATAAAATAAAACGTGTTATTTATTTGTGCAAAGCCTAATAAAATATTTTTAGATATACTCTTACTCCCTGTTTGGTTTCTAGGTATTTGAACATAAAATAGTTATGTATAGATATATCTATTTTTGGTTTGGATGATATTACTTACTCTATTTTGATTTTTTTTTCTTATTATTTTGTGTTTAAATGGATATATAAATTTTTTTTTTTTTTATCCATGTTTGAACGGATTTCGCAGGGAAAAAAATGTGAAAAATTCTAACATGGATTTAAATGAATTTGAGCTTTTAACTTTCCAAAACTTTGTCTTTTTGCATTTTCCGTTCAACAAAAAATCTCATATTTCAAAATACAAGGGAACAACACTTTTTAAAAAGCAAACTTTTTAACCTGTAAAGCATTGATATACTTTAGTTTGTTTTACAATCCAGTATGTAGTTCAACTGCAGTCCTCCAACTACATATACATTGCGATGAGACAATATATATTGCAATATAGTGCAGTGTATGCCACACCATCACACTGTATGAAAAATAATTTTTTAATATTTAAAAAAAAACTTAACAGTATATAATTCAAAAACTTGACAATATTATTAGATAAAATAAATTGTAACTCCTTATAATTAGTACTAACTACTTATAACTTATTGTAACTTCTTATATTCTTATAACTCTTTGTAACTTCTTATGACTCCTTGTAACTCCTTTTGTAACTTCTTGTAATTATCTCTATAATTGGAGATCATCAATACCATTAAGAGTGTGAGAAGATTTTGTTGTAATATGGTATCATAACACAATTAGATCTTTACCTATGGCTTTCAAGAAGCCACAACCCCCCCTCCCCCCCCCCCCCCCCCCACAAAAAAATCTTCTCCAATCTATACTTATGGAGACAATTCTTCTTCTTACTTTTCTTTCCTCAACATAGACATCTCTCTTCCTAAAAAAAAAAACCCTTATTAGCCTAATAACTTTTTCTTTCTTCACACAAATTCCTCTTCTTCTCACTTTTTTTTCTTCAACAGAAACTCTTCTCTAAATCCTTATTAGTCTTCTCTTCCTTCACATAAATCTCTCCTTAAAAAAAGAAAACAAATATTCTTCTATCCATACTCATGGAAACAAACATCAAACCCTCTTCTTTTCACAACCATGGAGGGTTTGTGGGAGGCAAGGGTGGCACTCCAACACGAGGTAAGCGGGTGGGGGGGGGGGGGGGTGTTGGAGGGAAGGTAGCAATGACAATTGTCCCAGCGGTAATTTGGGCGGTGTGGTGCGCCCGAAACGCGGTGATATTTAGAGGACAGCCCGCTTACGTGGAAAACGCATGGGCGGTTGGTCTCTTAAAGGCATGGGGCTGGGGGATTGCAGGTGCCACTTCAGTGAGCTTTCAGGGGGGGGGCGCTTAGTATCGGGTGATACCGCACTGCGACAAGGCTTGGGTAGATACCTCTTCTGTCGAGCCAAATAACCTTCTTTTTCTTTATCTAGTTTTTCACTTTATGTAATTCCCTCGTTTCCTTTGTTTTATTATTATATTCGAACATGTACTACGACGCTTCTATTAATGAAATCGTGGTAGATAGTCTACCTTTGTCCAAAAAAAAAAAACATAGAAATCTCTCTCTAAGAACTTACCTCATTCATCTTCTCCTCATACAAGTCTCTCTCTCAATAAAAAAAATGGTGTTCAAAACCAATATTGTGGTGCAACAACCCAGGAGCAAGTATCCGGCGATCATCTTCATGTCAAATTCATTTTAAGCAGAGATCAACTAAGAGATATTATATCAAATTTTCTTCATCACCAATTTATTATAGACAAGTTGAGCGTTCAAGAACCCTCACCTTGAGGGGGCGTATTAGATAAAATAAATTGTAACTCCTTATAATTAGTACTAACTACTTATAACTTATTATAACTTCTTATATTCTAATAACTTCTTATAACTCCTTGTAACTTTTTTTGTAACTTCTTGTAATTTATCTCTACAAATAGAGATCCTCACTACCATTAAGAATGATGAGATTTTTGTTGTAATAAGTATATTTACAAAACAGTGAGGGTCCGGCTGCCCATAGCACTGTACATATCATTTTCCGAATCCAAACATAACAGAAGCCCAATCCATACATATGTCCATTGAGTCCTTCCAAGAAGCAAAATTAAATAAAATCTTCTCTTTATATAAAAAAAAAAAAAATTCATATTAAAATAAAAAATTCCAAACCTATAGTTTCCCTCCTCTCTCCAAACTCTCAATCCAATTACTCAAATAAAGCAAAAAAAAAAAAAAAAAAAAAAATTAATCCCCCACAAAATGCCCCTTCTCAAAACAACACTCCTCCCCCTCGTATCCTCCATCCCCATCAAACCCAAATTCCTCCCCACCAACTATACCCACCACCTATTTGTCAAAATTCCTCACTCACATCCCCTCATCCTCCCGTTCCTGTCCTCCAACCCCACCAACCCATTTGTCAAAATTCCTCACTCCCCACCCCTCCCCCTCCCACCTCCGCCTACATCCACCTCCCCTTCTGCCGCCGCCGCTGCCACTACTGCGACTTCCCCATCGTCGCCCTCGGCTCCTCCTCCCTAGCCCCCCCAACCACCACCGCCACCACCGACGACCCAAGAATCACCAGTTATGTCCACCTCCTCCTCCGCGAGATCTCCGCAACCCCTCCCGCATCCGACCCACCCCTCCAAACTGTCTTCTTTGGCGGCGGCACCCCTTCCCTGGTCCCCCCGCGCCTCGTATCATCGATCCTCGACGCGCTTCGTGTGAAATTCGGGCTCTCCGCGTTGCCCGAGGTGTCGATCGAGATGGACCCAGGGACGTTCGGGGCGGAGAAATTGAGGGAATTGATTGGGGTGGGGGTCAACCGAGTGTCGCTTGGCGTGCAGGCCTTCCAGGAGGATCTGCTGAGGTCGTGCGGGAGGGCGCACGGCATTCGGGAGGTGGAGGAGGCGATCGAGATCGTGCGGTCGAGTGGGTTGGAGAATTGGAGCATGGACTTGATCTCTTCGCTTCCGCACCAGACATTGGGGATGTGGGAGGAGAGTTTGAGGCGCGCGGTCGATGCACGGCCCACGCATCTTTCGGTCTATGATTTGCAGGTCGAACAAGGCACAAAATTCGGGCAATGGTGAGTGACTGGAACCAATTGTCAAACTGATTATGCTATTGAATCGGTTTTCTAGTGATTGGTTTCGAATTGGTGTTTTTTTAAACTACAGCTTTTGGGTTTTATTAGATTGCATTTGGAAAAGAGTTTGGAAAGCACTTTACTTAAAGTCGCTTTTGAAATTGGCTTCTGGATAACATGTTTTGTTCGGATGCTTGAAAAGCGAACTTATTTTTTGTGCATTGGGACGAGTTTGGATTTAACATGATTCTTGCAAAGAGTAAACTCTCCAAAATTTGCTTGATCCTGTCACCTGCAAAATGTAAAACCAAATGCTAATTTTGTGCCTTTACAAGGCATGAAATTCGGGCAATGGTAACTAATCTTAGCTACTCATGCCTTAAAACCAATTGTCAAATTAGTTCTGCTTCTGTGAAGTCGATTTTCTGATAAACGATTCCAAACGGGTGTTCTCAAACTTTAGCTTTTAGTATTTGATTTTGGTTTTCATGATCGAGTTGGATACTGTTTGAAAAGGAGTTTGAGAAGCAATACAGTTAAAGCCGCTTGAAATTAGCTTTCCGATAACATACTTCTGTTTAAATTCTTGCAAAGCTGTTTTTCAGAACTACAAAGCTATTCCATTTTTTGGAAATGAATTCGGATTAAGTAGGATTCTTGCGAAAAGTAAAACCTTCAAAAATTGGTAATTCCATTTCAAGCACTATCTTGTGTTGTTATATGTAATTATCTTACTGTTGCAGGCAGACCAAAAAAAAAAAAACCATCTTAGGAAATAAACAGCTTTTATGAAAAATTGGTTGAGAGTGGCTTTGATTGAAAACTGTATTTGAAACTTGGTTCCATCTGAATTCGATTTCCAAAATTCATTCCAGGTACACTCCTGGGGAGTTCCTCTCCCGTCGGAGACAGAGTCCGCCTGCTTTTACAGAACAGCCTCCGAGGCGCTCTCAAGCGCGGGATATGACCACTACGAGATCAGCAGCTACTGCAGGGACGGATTCATGTGCAAGCACAACCTCGCATACTGGCAGAACAGGTCGTTCTATGCGTTTGGGCTCGGTTCCGCTAGTTATGTAAATGGAATACGATTCTCGAGGCCGAGGTCAATGAGGGAGTACACGCGTTATGTGGAGAAGCTAGAGGGGGGTGCGTTGGATCGCCTGGAAAATCGTGCAGGGGATGTGAGGGACCGAGCGATGGATGTGGTGATGCTGTCTCTAAGGACTGCAGGAGGACTGGATGTGAGGAGGCTGGGCAGGGAATTTGGTGAAGGCATTGCACTGGGTGTGTGTGAGGCGTTTAGGCCGTACGTTGATAGCGGGCACGTCGTTGTTATGGACGACGAGAGGAGGCCATTGTTGCCTTCCGGTGATGATTGGAGGCTGTCCGGGGAGGGTGAAAATCGGAGGGAGGTGGCTTTCATTAGGCTTAGTGATCCAGATGGTTTTCTCCTGTCAAATGAGTTGATCTCCATTGCATTTGGAGTCATATCCCCATGAAACATTTCAGTCTTTTGGCCTTGTATTTGTGGCCTTGCATTTGTGTAAAACTGAAACCATATTCTAATGGGCGTTGATGCACTCACATGCAGTATATGAACTCGTCTAACACAATATATTTTTCATTGTGTAAATATATATTTTATTACAAAAAAAATGTAAACAAATATGCATACAATTTATATAAAGTATGTATATCATTATTTATAAAATGATGTGACATATATGGAGTACTTATTTCATTATTTATAAAATGATGTAATTTATTAGCTAAGTATATTTCAAAAAATTAAAAATTAAAAATTAAAACATGTGCATAATTCAAATGAAACTCCAAAAATGACCAACTTTTTATTTTAATATCATTTGACAACAAAGATGTTAGGAAACATCACTGTTATTAGAATATGGGTTTTCGCATTAAGATTTATACCAGTTTTCATCTATGCATAAAACAAATATAATTTCAAAAAACTATTAATGAACATAAGTGCATCAATCACTGCTCTCTTTTCCATATTTAAAATGAATTCATATTAAATCAAAGACCAAGTAAAGATAAAAGTGATTTATATGATAAGACAATTCATTAAGTTCTCAAAAAGAAAAGTGAGTTAAGTTCATAAGTATTACAATACCTTACATTGATGTACATAACCAAAAAAAAAAAATTCTTAACCCGCTGCTAAAGGAGCCCTAAATAATAATTCACAGGCATTCAGTAGCTATTTAAACAATAAAGAGGTCACTGATGATTGAATAATGTAGTAGTCCTTGTATTATAATATGTACAAATTTTTAGACCTGTGAATGGCACAAAACAACATTTGAAGATTCTGACCAAATAAAGTTACAAATGCAGAGGATGCCATTTAATGGACTTATAGCCTGAAGAATGGTCTCACAGACCTACTTTGAGAGGAACAAAAGGTCAATAGTTTTGCTACAGAAGTCTCCATCTTCGATTATTCCGTCTTCTGTCATAAAAAATTCACAGTGTGAAATCTGCACAAGATGGTGATTTTATTATTGTTAATAATCTAATTATTCAAGCTTTTTTATTTTATTTTATTATTTTACAAGTGAATATGATATGAAAATGTATTTATAAATTAGAAACATAATGAAAATGAGTGGAAGACCCCCTTAACGGGGTGGTCAAGACACACCCTCCCCCAAGGGGACTCCCAAGTTTACCAAGCAAAAAAAAAAAAAAAACATAATGGAATGTGACATAGAGGGTTGGGGACAGGAGGACCAAACCTACGATCAAGCTATCATTTATGCATGATCAGGATATCATTTATGCATGATGTTGCTTCATCTAGTTGTTGCTTGTGGGACACCAAAAGAAAAAAAGAAGAGAAAATCAATATCCTGATGGACATGACCATATGTCCAAATTGTTTGATCAACATATTTTAAATAAAAATTTTGACTTTCTTTGTCACGAGTCAATGAATTATATATTAAGAAGAAACTTGTTATAGTTAGGTTGGTTTTCATGAAAACAATTAGATTAGTTAATTTTTTTTTGTTGCTTTGATTGGAATCCCAACTAAAAACCATTCACATTAAATGGAACAAGTCCATTACGAGTCCATATGACCAATTTATTATGCCTAGGTCTAGCTGACACCTAGACGGACATACAGACCAGATGCTCGCCTAGCAAATAAATCCGACTAGGCGAATGGATGCCTAGACCCGTATGGGTTGGCTAACTGCCTAGACATCTCCCAGACAACCATATTATGAGATTTATGACACATTTCTCTTAGAAGTAAAATTAGTATTTTAAAAAAGATGTTAAAGGTATACCAAGGGCCAACCAAAGATTAAAAAAAAATTCTTTGGACACTATGACTAGAGACACACAGAAGGTAATTGCATATGATATATATTACGTACCCGCTAGGTGGGCTTCTTTTTGTGTGATGTTTTTGATATGCGTTTCAGGTCCTGGATGCCCTTCATTTGTCTGAAAGAATTTATGTAGTACTTACAGCAGTGGTAGCAGAGGGGAAAGATATACCAAAAAAAGATTGTTTAGATAGCCATACCTTTGATTCAAGTAAACAAAAAGATAAAACAATGGCAAAAACATAACGATCAATATGCAAATGGCGATGTAGTATACATTAATCTTCTTCTGCAAGGACAAAAGATAAGCCAGAAAGGTGACATCAATAAAAATAGCCTTTCTTGAACATTTTATGTCACCAACAAATGATGCATCTTTTGCAGTAAATCAATTTGTGGAGTACTGATAAGCTGACCTATTCTGTGTACTTTTCTAGAGCAATACTATGAGTACATTTTGAATCAATTTTCAAAACAGATAGATTAAAATAATCAATACCAGAAATAGCTATCCCAACCAGCTTTTTCATTCAAGCTGTTTTTGTTGACTTTTAACACAAAAACCAAAATCCAAACCAAAAGCTGAAGTTCAAAAACACCCGTTCCATATTGATTATTTGATAACTGATTTTACAAAAGCTGAATCAGTTTGGCAATTGGTTCCAAATGGAGGCCTAGGCTTCGAAAAGGATACATAAAGTAAAACCTCAGATTATGAACTCAATCCATCCAGGCTGTTCATGAAGTATATGTTCTAAGATATCAGAATCTTGTGCACACCATGGCACTTGGGAGTTCCATGCATCAAATCATCTCACTTTGAACTGCAGTGCACATGATCAATGATAATGAGTGTCTGATGCACTATCTAATAATCTCTAACAACTGGTGTACACAAGAATCAAATTTTCTAAAGGTACACTTATGTCTAACGAGATTTCTTTGATAAGTGTTATTCCTAGTTAAGTCTTCTCCTATCAAGAGGACACGACTCAACTCAGGATCCCTAAGAGGAGGGTAGCTCTATCAACCTGTCAAGAAATGACTTGGTGTTCTGAAAGGATTTTGTGTGTGTGTGTGTGTGTAAAATTACTGGATGTGCACTGATTTTAAAACCAAGGATAGTTGAACTTTGCATCAATGTTAGTATAAAGGAATATTACACACAACAATATATTTAATGAGAGCACTGCATTTAGAATACACTCAAGTGGGAAAGATGGACTTACCCTTCCCCCTCTTGAGAAGGGTTTCCTCCCCCCGGTACACGTATGAGAATCACAAAATTGGTGCAAGAAAAGGTCTGCAAAATATTTGCAATAGATGAAAGATGCTAAATAAAATAATATTCCAGGTACTGATAAATGAAACATAACAATACCATGAAGACGGCTTGATGAAACACCCCCATTGATGGGAAAACAGTTGTCCGCAAGGCTCTGCATTCATGAAAAAAAAATCTGTTACTAAACAAATACATCGCATAAATTCCATTTCAACTAGAACAAAGACATGCCTAATCAATCATTAAGCCCTCGTTTGTTTCATGAATAAACAAGTGGCTAAGGGAAGAAGAGGCGTAATCCTCAAAAAACATCTTTGATAGTTATGCATTAATACATTATAATAACTAATAATCATACCTAGAGGAGACAGATTTTACCCGAACCAAGGAACAAAAACCAAACAGAAAATCATCTAATTCTCCTCTATCCTTGTATAATTATTTTATGCTCGGATAAGCTATCAACAAATCAAACAGGATAAAATAATCCTAGTTTCTAGAGTGCCCATCTACTTTTGGACTTCTTAGAAAAAAGAGGAGCTATCTCCACAAAAGAGAATGAGAGTAAGTATAGTAAGGTTTAACTGTGATCCAAATGACTGGCATCAGAAGCATCCTTACGAATGGTCACAAAAGATAGCAAGAAACACAATAACATAATCAATAAACAGGAATGGCTAGGCATTCAAATGTGGCTCATCAATGTATATATCCCAAATTGCCAAGCATATCTAATCTAAAGAAATTAAGGATGATAAAGAAAAACATGAAAGCACTACAATGAAAGGACAGAAAACAACCTCACAAAGATGGCGATTTTTTGCAGCGGCTGCAGGATTGCATTTCGTCTTGGGAATCTTGGACGCCATAATTTTGTCACAATGCAGTGCGCCACACAAATCTGCCAGGCACCGGCCGTGGCTCTGGAATCAACGAGATTTTGATAGCTTCAAAGTGCCATTAAAGATGGAGAGTGATGGAACAGGCGCTTAAATGGACCCTTTGCACCATATAACAATTAAATATAAAACTTATATAACATATCAAAATGCACAAGAATATGCTAACTTAGAAACTATACATCTACATAATCACTTACAGATATCTGCATATTTAATTAAACATGAAATGTGACGATCTTATGAATCATACACATTAAATTTGGCCAATGCAGATTAGGTTTTCTAGAGTCTGTATAGATGCCTTGTTAGTGTCAGTCAAATATCAATGTCTAACTATCTACACATACAAATGCATGTGAACACACATGTACATTATTCATATGATACTTAGTATATGCACAAACGTCAAGAGCAATTGGTTGAAGCAAACTATTTCAGAATACAGGATCCCACATACATCATTAAGTAGATTAGAATGCCGATTATCAAAGTGCTGATCAAGATATTTCTCTGCGTGAAAGCTTTTCTTGCAGAACCCACATTTCCAGTGATTTACATCAGCATGAATTTTGTGCTGCTCCTGCTCTCTGAACATGTCATTGTCTGGATGAAGCCTACATTTGCTTGAGATTTGATATTGCTCTTTCTCGACGAACGGCGTTAGATACTACATCAAATATTGACAACCCTTATAAGTAATCATAATACATTGAACTTTTTTTTTTTTTTTTACGAAAGGTAGGCCTTAGCCCTCAAATTTAAATACATTAAACATTAGGAATCACAAACACTACATATCCTTATCTGACACAAGATACGACAAGACATGCATTGGACACGTGTTGAACATAACCCATAGATGTTTAAAAGTTAAAAAAATATTTTCTGAATTTCAAACACGTGTTGGAGTGGAATGAGCATGGATACACGACATTTATGCAACATGGCACGGTAACTGCTTTTAAAAAACTATTGTAAGGTTTATGCTCACATGAACCAAATGATGTTAAAATCTTGATGGAGTTGATAGTTGACATACCATTATACTTATGTTAACTTTTTAAAATTTATGGATGTGCTTTTTTTTTAGATAAACATAATATAGCATACATATCATTTATTTCTTTATTAATGTGTGTCTTTGTCGTATCCATGTCCTAATTTTTCATGATTTGTCATGTCATCGTGTTTGTTTGTCGTATCCATGTCCTAATTTTTCAAGATTTGTCATGTCATCGTGTTTGTATCCAGTAGTGCCTGTATCCATACTGCTCCATGGATTAATCATGATGAACCAACAAAAAATGAGCAGATACACTTCATTCATCTAGTGTCCTGTGTTAATACCTCTTCAATAATTTCCCAGGCTGCTCGACTCCTTTCTCTTGAACAATGTACTTCGTGACTGTGATATGGTTCTTGCATTAGAGTTCTGAAAACAAGGAAACTAGAATTAAGAATTCTCCATCTGAGTATAAAAGGCCAGACATAAAAGTTGAAATGGTTTTGTAACAAAGATTATTTGAAAGTTTTTGACAAATCATTTGGGTTATCAAGCAAGGGTCCCTTGTTTAGAGCAATGGTAAAATGGTCAGATTATTTTGAGTCCTGAGAGTGCCACTTTCTACAAAATAAATAAATAAACAAATTAATTAAATTCAAGGTTAATATTGTATCCAGGCTCTTTTCCAACACCCTGATATGTACACCTCCTCAGGGTGATGGTCTTTTTTATTTGGATCATCAACCTATTATCGACCTATATGCTAAAGGAAACATTTACTAGTTATGACATGAAAACAGAGAGACATTTTGAGTTTAAAGAAAGAGTAATGTAAATTCATTAAAGAAATTTTCTATAAATGAAATTAATTTCGAAGAGAGCCACATTACCGTGCACCCACAGATTCTCTTAACGCCTGGAGCAGAAAATGGAAACAAATAAAGAGTTAGAGAGTGCCATTATAAGAATATGCAAAACTGTGAAGGTATCAGTAAAATGAAAATTGTAAGACGATGAACATGGTTAAAAACCCTCTGATTTATAATTTAGAAGAAAAAAAATCAATTTAATCCGATTAACAATTTACACAATGCATGGTTTGAATTAAGTTATGATAGTTGAATACTTCACGATCTCGAACGACTTTTATCCATGCAGTATATAGGACAGTGGAAAAGCAGCAATATGCTGACAACTTAGCATAGAAACCACCTTACAGATCATTAAGCAACATGAGCTCTCTGTATTACAACATTTCATGGGAGACACACTATTTGCTTGCCTCTTGGTCGGATTACAAAAGAAGACCACAATCATTAACAGTTATATAAGGGAAAAAATGACTTATTGGTACAAAAAATGAACATGGAATGATTGAGAAATGGCCCTTCCCTTGCAGAAGCGCACAGATAATTGAAGATGACAAGAACTAGTACTCACAATATTGTCATACTTAAGTTTGAATCCTCATCAAAATGTAATATGTGTATAAACCCCAAAGTATTCTGCAACCGAATCATTTTATGACATCATCAACTGGATTACACAAAAGTTGGTGTTCTTTCCTTACAAAGCGGTTTGATAATCTACTTGGATCTCATTTTGATAGAACATGTGGAAATGATATATCCTACAGTACTAGAACACAGCATTTGGTGCAGTGCTATAATGCAGGAACCTTTGCTCCGGCACTCAAGTGCATAGCAGAAGCTTTATTATTCGAAGAAATGAAATTGACCAATTTGAATTGCATGACTATATGACAATATTCACAACTTCTACCAAACAACTTCAGAGAAAGCCTCTCCTTTTTAAGACCAAGAGGCATAAGTATTATATGGGATAATGGAATTTTATTTACACACATATGTTTCCGCTTTGCACAAAACATCAAGTCAACTTAGAAAGAAAACTACATATTACGAAAGAATCACGAGTGATAGCATCAAACGATCGTAAACTCCAAGGGAATAGTAAATGACAATTCTTGGCATTGTTTTGATATATAGTTTGCATTTGGAATTGGAAATTGAACTTTTCACTTAAAGCTGCTTTGAAATTAGATTACCAAGAATCATACTTTTGTTAGATTCCTGATAAACACTTTTTTCACATTACAACTAAAACCTATTTTCGCTTCCCAAAACATTTGTGACCATTTGGGGGAATTTGGAAATCCGTTTGGGATAAGTTAAAAAAAAAGATGAAAATTATCTTTCACCCAAACCACATTTTCTAACTAAGATTTCCTTGAAAGATTTTTTTTTTTAATGTACCATGTGACTTTCTACCAATTTCTTCAACAATAGACTTAACAGAAAACAAGACACCAATGAATCCACGGTCCTAGAGAAAGACTTTCAAGAAGCATAATTTTCTGACAGGGAAATCCCATCTTCTAATTCCATACATCAACACTTTTAAAAGTTGTATCTTGAACTCCTTGTAGTTGATCAAATCACTAAATTCAACATCATGGATGCCACTAAAATCTTTGGCTCTCAACACCTATGATAAAAAATCTTTATATGGGTTTCCATACATCAACACTTTTAAAAGTTATATCTTGAACTCCTAGTAGCTGATCAAATCACTAAATTCAACATCATGGGTGCCACTAAAATCTTTGGCTCTCAACATTTATGATAAAAAATCTTTATATGGGTTTCCATACATCAACACTTTTAAAAGTTATATCTTGAATTCCTAGTAGTTGATCAAATCACTAAATTCATCATCATGAGTGCCACTAAAATCTTTGGTTCTCAACACTTATGATCAAAATCTTTATATGGGTTTCATACATCAACACTTTTAAAAGTTTTACCTTGAACTCATAATAGTTGATCGATCTACATTCAACATCATGGGTGCCACTAAAATCTTTGGCTCTCAGGTTCTCAACACCTTCAATCAAAATCTTTATATGGGTTTCCAATTTAAGCTCCAAAACATCAACCCAATGAACCAAAAGGGCATAAATTGATGAAACAATTTCAATAAACTGATCGATCAACAAAAAAAGCAAGGCATTTATTTTTGAAGGGGGTAAAGACAGAGCACCTGATCTGTTTGAGGAAGTGGTGAAGAAGAAGCTCCGCCTCCCTCCATGGGAGAAATGAAGATCAAGAGGAAAGCAATCGCCGTCGACAATGGCCTTCCCATCTCTCTCTCTCTCTCTCTCTCTCTCTCTCTCTCGTGAAATCAAAGATTTTGTCGGAGTCGGCGATTTGAAGAAGTACAAATTACAAACCTGTTGTGAGGGATTTTATGATTGATTACAGTAAAAATGGAAAATTAATCAAAAGTCCACTGCAGACGGGGATTAATCAAAAGTCCCCTTTGAAACTCTATGATCATCAGTCCCCCTAAAAAAGGATTAGAAGTGCACCAATGTCCTTCCGAGGGGTGGTAAACGAGTCGAATGAGCCGAGCCATGACTTGCTCAGACTCAGCTTGTTTAGTATCAGACTCGGCTCGGGTTCGGCTCGATTCGGGACCGAGCTTATTTTTGTGTTCAAGCTCGACTCGTTCGACTCGTAAAAAGCTCAGTTGAAGCTTGACTCATTTGTTAAACGAGCAAAGCCAAAGTTCAAACCGAGCCTCGGCTCGGACTCGTTTAGCCAAAGTTCATATTTCATAAATTATAACACTATATACATGTAAAAATAAAATAAGCTCGGGATCGGGCTCGGCTCGTTCCTCCTTTTTATGTGAAGTAAACGAGCTCGTCTAGGCTCGGACTCGGCTTATTTACAAACCAAGCCTTAAAAATTATTCAAGATCGACTCGTTTGACTAATCGAATGAGCCTGAACGAGCTTTAATTGAGCCGAGCCCGAGCTGCTCGGCTCATTTACCAGCCTTACTTTTGAGAGATATTTATACACAGTATAAATATTTTAAAATTTACATAAATATCCCTCAAAAGGCATTCATCCATAATTTAAGACATTTAAGGGGTATTGTTATAAATAATATTTTACTATGGGTATTTTGACAAGATAAGATCATTTCAGGGGTATATGTACATACAAACTCTTTTTTTAAATTATTTATTGTTCCATCAGCAACTCTCATCGTTTTTTTAATTTTCAAATATTAACTCATCAGTTAAAATATATATTAATATAAAAAGGGGAAATATAAATTAAGATACAATAATATATTTTTATTTAAAAGATAAAAATATTTTTTAAATTGGTAATATACAGTGCAATAATGCATAATATATTACGCTATCGCAATATATAAACCACCTAAGGAATGCTTTGTAAAAGGAGATGCAAAATGGACTGAGTGTATTAATGCTCTTCCCTAATTACTTTTTAATAAAAAAAAATTAAATACGTGATGGATTGTATTATTTGATCTTACTTGTTAAAGGGAATGCTGTTTAATTTTACATTTCTAATTTATCTATTAATAAAAAAAAATACATGATAGATAACAGATTAACAAGAAATCGGTTTTATTTTAAATTTAAATACATGATAGATAATAATTACTAGAAGAATTAATCAATTTTTATTTTTAAATTTAAATACATGATAATATCCATTACCTTTATATTTGCAAGGGAAGGAGTTTCACTTTTATATGGGTTTTTTTTTGCATGTATACCATAAAATAATGTTATTTATTTTTATTCCACTACAAATAACATATTTATTTTTATATTATTATATTTTTCTTAATAAAAAAAATGTGTCACTCTTTTATCTTTTTTTTTAAAAAAATAAAAATTAACTATAGTTAGTTTTTAACCAAGAAGTAAAAATGAAAAAAATAACCTTAACAAAATATTTGTCATAATATAAATAATTAAACAGAATAACCCAATTTATATCTTGTTCTTTCTAAATCAACCATAAACAATTTAAACTTACCCTTCTTTCATTTTCTTTCAATCAAGATCTAGGTTTATTTAAAAATTTGTCATTTTGTAATATTCTCAAAATAATTTTATTTCATTATGATAATGTAAATATTAATAATTATTATATCTTTGTTGATAAATAATTTGTATGTTTTTGGATTTTAGATGAAATTTATCATTTTTATGTTAAAATTAATATTTGCTAATTTTTATAAATATTGTAGTTGATATGTTAAAATATGCAAAATAAAAAGGGTAATTTTGTCATTTCTCTAAGACTTAAATGGTTCAAGAGAGATGGAAGTTAACTATCATGTTAAATATGCATAATTTATACATGTTTCAATGGTATGAAAATAATTAGGTTATTTAGAATGGTATAAAAATAAATAGTATGTTTTTGAATGGTATACATGCAAAAAAACCCTTTTTATATTCCCAATTTAAACTATACATTTATTTTATAATATATGAAACATTTTTTTTTCTCATTCGACTTTGGTGGAATATTTATTTAATAGCATTACACACAATTCTTTTTAGATTTATAAATAAAGTCTCATATATCTCATTAGTCATCCAATGAGATATATATCACTTTAGGTGATGTATATACCTTTTTAATTTTTTAATATTTGTTAAAAAAGAGTCAATTCAATTCAAAATGGAACAATATACATTTTTGATGAAAACATATATCATTTGATGAGATTTACAATTTTAAAAAATTTAAGAGCTTTTTGCATGTATACCATTAAAAAATATGTTATTTATTTTTATACTATTACAAATATCATATCTATTTTTATACCATTAAAATTTTTCTTAATTAAAAAATGTGCCCTTTTTAAATCAAAATGAAACTTAACTATAGTTAATTCTTAACCAAGAAGTAAGATGACAAAAATAACCTTAACATAATATTTTTCATAATGTAAATAATTAAACATAATAATCTAATAATCTCTTGTTCTTTCTAAATCATTCATGATTATTCAATCTTACATCTTCTTTCCTTTTCTTTCATCAAGATCTATATTTTTTGTAATTTTTTTCTTCATTTGATAATAAATATGATTAAATATAAGTATCAATAATTAATACGTCTTTACTAATAAATAGTTTATGTTTAATTTTTATATTTTTGGATTTTAGATGAAATCTATCATTTTCATATTAAAGTTAATATCTTTTATTGTTATAAATATTGTATTTGGTAAGGTAAAATATGCAAAATAAAAAAATAAGGGTGGTCATTTCTCTAAGAATTTAACAGTTTTAATAAAAATTTGGATGAAAGTTAACTAATGATAACTATGCATAATTTTTACATATTTCAATGATATGAAAATAAATAGGTTATTCGGAGTGTTATAAAAATAAATAGCATATTTTTAGATGGTATACATGCAAAAAACTCAAAATTAAAACATGTGAAGACTGTTCATTAAAATTGCATTAAGGTTCTCCTTAATATTATCCTTCTTTAAGTGGTTCTACTTTGGCATATAACTTGCAGTCTGTTTATAATCCCACTTGTATGAAAAGTTCATGGGCCAGGCCTAGGCTTCTCTCAGTCTTGGAGGTGACTGGGCCTGGCCAGGCCTTATTTTTCCAGGCTCAGCCAGTCTTTAGCCAGCCCCATGTCACCGTGTGCAACCCCATTCACAGTGTACATCATTTTATTATTTTTAAAAAAATATACATTCATCAATTGAAATACATACTGCTATACGAATTAAAGTACACACAGATATGTATTAGTGTATTTCTTTAGAAATAAAAATAATTTCTTTATACATTGTGATAAAGCCCATACACTATGATAGCATTGCAGTGTATGAGATTGCAAACAGAACTACAAAATGGAATGAGTTTATTATCAATGCTCAGAGTCATACATGGGCCAGGCCAGTAATGTTTTAATCACAACACCACAATTTTTTGAATTATTTCATGGACGTTTGTAAATAGCCTCACATGAAATCCCATTTTGTGCTCATGTGCACTTTGTTAGATGAAACATGTAATTTTATAGTTTTTTAACAAAAAAAGTTATACAACTTATTTAGAATATATATATATATATATATATATATATATATATATATATATTTCCTTATAAAATACTTATTTCATTTTATGAAATAAATACTTAAAAAAATTAAAGAATGTGGGGTTGCATGTGGAATGATACTCAATGTTATCCTAATTTTATGGATATTGATACACTTGGTCATTTTTACAATCTTCATCTTCTCCTGACCTAATCGAGTACATACCTCTCACTTTATATGAGGTCATCATTATCTCATTACCGTCTGATTAAAATCTATTGATTTTAATGATGAAAGATGATTCTTAAAAAAAACACCCAAGAGAGAAAGGAGGACAATGGAAAAGGGAATAATTTAGGGGAAAATATATAATTCATTGTGTGGTTTTTTTAATTTAATTGGATGGTGAGGAGATGGAGACTACACGTTAGTGTGGGGGAGTAGTGCCCGCATTTTATCATTTCACTACTAAATTAGCCTAACAAGTACATGTTCGATTAGAGATTTCATATACTCAATTAAGAATACTAGAATGACTGTTGAAACAAGCGAATGTATCAACGCTCTTACGACATTTGCCTGTTCCAAGCCCAGATCAAGTTTTAAGTTCTTATATTGGTGAAGGAATTCTAATACCAATGTTGTGATCAAAGAGAACTCTAATAAGAATATTATCCTGAACAAGAATCAAAAGATACTTGTGAATATAAGAGAGGGTGTTGATTCATTTAGTCATTCCAACAGTCCTAACCGAGTATATGAAGTATCTGATTGAGTATATACTCGGCTAGATAAGTATATACTTCATTAGGGAAAATGCTATGAGAATTCATTTGAGTATATTTGATTTACAAGCAATTAGGGTCATCATGGTTGGCTCTCCACTGTCCATTTGGATTAGCTCAAATAGGCAACTTACCATCTTTAACATAATTTTTCTGAAAATCTTGAAGTCTCACTAAAGTTTTACAAAGTAACACTATGAGGTTTTTTTTTTAAAAAACATTTCACGCGTTAATGCAGAGAGTTTCATAGTATCAAGAACAATATGACATCACTATTGAAACACAATACAAAAATTTTAATAACTGTCTTATTTTTAAATGACAATATTAGAGCTAACTGTTTGGATATTACATCAATAAGCAGATATGAAAAATGGAGACTAGTACATTTTATGGAATACATGGATGTATATTTGCTAATCAATACTGTTGTAACTATGGTTCTACATGAACATATGTGCATGTTTGATGACTAAATAACATATAACTAGATTACATGAAACACAAAAATTTTGATTGTTGGGGTTTTCCTATCATCGATAAAAAAACATAACGAGACCTACTGATAATCAGAATTGGATTCTGAATGCTGAATATCAGAACATGTTTTCAACATGTTATAGTCCTGTATCTCTTGTACATTTTTCTTGCATTCATATTCAACATTAGAACACTGGATAATATGTGCTCAATTCTTACTAAATACAACACTTGAAAAGAACATGTGATGATCAAAATTACCTTCTCTCATATCGATCTTCAGGTGAGGAAGAACTATCAATGTCGAAGTGGAATGAAAACTCCATCTATGGTGTGACACTCCACTATGTCATACAAAGGATCATAATTAACAAGCAGTCCATCATACAAGTTGCTTTCAAGTGTTGGAACTAACTCATCGCAGCCAAAGATCTTCACACCATTGACAATACCCACATCCTTGAAACAGACACAACCAGGGAGAGAACACAGAGGCAGGTCCTTTTGTGGAGATGGTAAAGCTGAGCCATTACTTGGACTAAGGTTCCATGAGGGAGACACCATAGTCTTAGAAGAATTATGATCCATGTGATAATCTTGCATGGATGAAGTGGCATTGGCAATCTGTGCATATCCCAAGTCTTGAGTACTCATGATATCATGCTCAAGGTGAACTGTCACTAAATCAGTCTTGAGTGTTTCTGGAGATTTATCTGTGACACGACTCTTTTTGTAGTCCGTATGCTCACTGATTTGGGGAAGACCTGTTTCACCTCTTTCTGTTGAAGTTAAAGCATCGGGCAATGGTGGAGTTTGTAAGTGATCAAAGCTGAAGTAGTCCTGTTTTTGATGCCTCATAAATTGTGTCCCTTCATCACTCCATGACTGGTTAGCCTCTGAAGTAGTGGATGTCACTGATACATAGTTGATATTTGGCATAGCTGTCATGAAAGGAAGTGAGGTTCTCACTTGAGAAACTTTGTTTGCCTTGTGACGATCAGGATAGTGTCTAGTCGAAGACCTTCTGCTATTTATCAATGGCGACGAAGATACTTGTTGGAAGTTGTCTCCTTTGCTAGTGTATTCACTTCTATTGGATGTTTCTGTCATCTTCATCAAGCACTCAAAGTCATAGTTTCTATCAGGGTCCTTAATATTGAAATCTGTTTGTGTAGTCCCAAGAGATGATGTTCTTCCTTCCTTTTGCTTCTGTAATCTACTCAAGTAAAGACGGTATTTCTGCACATGGAAGAATTATGTTTTGAATTGGAAAGTCTCTTCATGCAAACTGAATATTTTCTCTATCTATTACAATATTGTTCTGCATAATATCTAATAAATTATAGATGGTATATCCTCCCTGAAGCAGCACAAGTAACAATTAAATTTAACAGTACTGTTTAGAATTCATTACGCGTAAAGTCCATTGTAGTAGTTCTGGTATAGATACTTTATGTATGCCAAATTAGTATAAAAAAATATGTATAGGAAATTTTAATGCTATGGCAGAGGATGACAAGGGAATAGAAGGGATCTTCAAAATAAAATATATACACTACGTTTGAAGAGCTATAAATCATAACCATACTTTGGACAAGACCAATTTTTTTTCTATGAGGGAGCTTATCTTTCATGCTTTTAGAAATATAAGTAGCATCAGCGCATCTAACTAGTGCCTCTTTTTACAAAAAAAAAAAAAAAACTAGTGCCTCTTTTTACACCAAGAGGATTTGCAATGGATTTAACCTGTATAGGATTTCATTGGAGTTAGGCTTTGGGAAGCTAAGTTGTTTCTTTCCATTTTTATGATGTGCAGAGAAAATTATGGAAATGGTATTTATGGGACAGTCAATAATGAAGACAGTTCAATGTGAGGAAATGTATATGGTTTGATTTCCAGGTTGTTTACTCAAGATTTATGACAAAGGCTAACCCATGTTATGTATTAAATTTTGTGGAACAATTAAGTTCATGTTTATTAGATGTTACTTAGCATTTTCATATCTTAGTGACTGAAAAGTATATTCAGGACATAGATCTACCTATCAAAATGAAAGGGGCAGAGAGAAACTCTTTATATGTCAGAGAAAATGAATGAGGAACCACTGGTCATTAAAACTGTCAGTAGAGGGAGTAGTTTTTTTTTTTTCCTAGAAAGTTTATTTGGAGAACAATTTCTCCTTTATATAAAGAAAATGTCCTTCATAATTTTGATGAAATGCTAACATTAGTTGTCTACGTCTATTGACTGACTTTGGTTGGAACCATTTTTCAAAAAAAGTTTTTTATTTTTTTTATTTTTATATATATAAAAGCTACTCTCGACCAACTTTTTCATAAATGTTGTTTTCGTGACTTTAACACATAAAAATCGATATATGAAACCAAAAGCTGAAATTCAAAAGTACACATTTAAAACTGATTATCGAAAAAGTCAATCTTCAAAAAGCTGGATCAATTTAACAATTGGTTCCAAACGAGGCGTTTGCGATTCACATACACAATGTTTCAATGTATTTACCTGTAAGTGGCTTGCAACATTTTCTCGCGTAAGTCCAGGAACATTCATCAAGTCAAGAATTTTTTTAGGTCCAACTTCTGCCAAAAAGTAAAATAAAAAATCAACTACTGTAGATCCAAAAATGATTTGTCAAAGAAGATATTGGAATGGCGAACTTCAATCTAGTGAACACTTTTTAAAGAAAGTGCAATTACTCACTGTCAAATCCTATCTGATTCACAGCATTGACGAATCTCTGATGAAGATCTACTGACCAAATCACTCTAGCCTTCTTCAGAGCACCAGAATCACTGAAGTCTTGATCCACATGTTCTCTGTTAAATACATCTTTTCGTTTCCTCGAACAATTTAAGTCCCCTCTATTTAATGACATCCTTTCACCACCTTCATCAAATCCATTAATCATATAGATATCATCATTTATATCATGACCTTCTATATCTCTGGTCTCTTGTATTCTTTTCCTAAAAACATGCTGCCA
Organism: Acorus calamus; assembly: GCA_030737845.1. Taxonomy (NCBI): domain Eukaryota; kingdom Viridiplantae; phylum Streptophyta; class Magnoliopsida; order Acorales; family Acoraceae; genus Acorus; species Acorus calamus. The sequence goes on from CM060875.1 coordinate 6,323,747, forward strand.
TATATTACGAAGCTCTTTCATTCGAATTGGCTTAAGAAGATAATCACAAGCTCCGTGTTGAACGCCTTTCATTACCCTGCTTGTCTCTCCATCCACAGACATCACTACAAAAAAATCCAAACATAAACATGTAAATTATGATACAACAATGTTCAATAGATGTTGGTGATAAACGATCGAGATTAAAGGCAGGTGGACTAACTGATGACAGGAAGATCCATTTCAAGTCCGACGTGTTCGAGTAGCTTGAAACCATCCATGTCAGGCATATTAACATCACTAATTACAATGTCGAACCTGTGTTTCTTTTCACGAAGCATGTTTAGAGCAACTGTTGCCAGGCAGCATGTAGTAACTGCAATCATCATTAACAGCATTCAAACTATGAATAACATATCAAGGCAGATGATGGAATCACTAGTTTAATAGAAAAACAAATACCAACTTAATGGTTTAAATAAGTATCATATCAAGTAATTCTTTTTCAAATAAAATTGAAGCTTCCGAATATTCACCGAATATTCACATATCAAATCATTGCACATATTGAAGACAATGTTGCCTCTGCATGTGTTCTGACATTTGTTTCCTTTGATTTTCATTTTTCAGAGTTACTGATTTTATTATTTTCCATAAAACTGCCATGTTTAAGTTTATATATGTAACAAAGCCCCATATGATATACCTTTTCTAAGTAAATTTGCATTGATTAAGATAGTGTGTTCATCTTCAACTGACACCAGATCAAGAAAATTTAGCTTGCAAAAATTTCACAAAGTTATATTATTGTGAATTTGAAATGAAGACTCAGTAAAGTGTTTCAGGAGGGATAAGATACTGAATGCAGTTCTATTATGATTTAAGGTTCTCTTTGTTAGCCATTCCTATTTGGAATATCAAAACAAAAAGGAAAGAAAGAACGATTAGTACATCTGTTTGGATTTCAAGGTAACATGTTCTATTTTAATAAAATAGTAATAACCGCGAGCCATTGTTGCAAATCTAGACTGTGAATTGCAACCAAGAGACTGGTGTATATTATATCTTTTAAGACCTATGAAAATGATTTTCATGAAATACCATGCTAAGGAAAACAGGATAGCATGTTCTTTGCATTCAAGAAAACATTTGATCATTATATTTTTTTAAGAAACCTCATAATAATTAATCTTGAATGTATCAACCTCTTTTTTTATTTTCTGATCTTCATGAAAGTATGAAAGAAAGATCTATTATGAACCTTCAACCATTTTTTTACAATTCAATGGACTTGTCAGTAGGATTCGAACTGTCATCAGATGGATTGCTGAACTATACTTATGGTCATATGATATAACAAGGGGTTATAATTATTATTTCTAATGGATTAGGCATGTATTTTTGGTACTTGGAAATCACAATATGACAAGAACATCTGCAAATGGAATTTGACATGGATTGCAGAATCTTCATTGTTCTAGTTAACTGTACTGAAATATTTCATTCATTCATTTACATGAGAAAGGCATTCCATCTAAACATCTCTATTCAATCACTTCAAACAATAGCACAAAGTATGAAATGATAGGGTTGATCTGTAATGGTCTTTGTCTAGAAACATGTGTTTGCTCCTTATAGGTCTTGAAAAAAAAATGTTGGTAACTTATTCAAACGTTCGGAAAAATATTTGTTGATTGGATCGGCCAAATAAAATGCTTGCCAAACTTTGTGTTTAGTATCTTCAGGATCAGGAATGATTTACCATATTTTTTTTAAATATATACATAAAAAAAAACCACCCCTAACTGTTGTTAGTCGCCTTCACACCCAACATGGAAGTTTTGCATCCATTTCTCATGCTAATGATAGAATACATTTACAATAGCTCATAGGTCAATTATCTCCTCACATTATTGTATTCATCCATACCATTCATCAATATACACACTATGATCAAACCCAGGGAGCACCAATTTTCAAAAATAAAAATAAAAAATATACACACTATGATCACAACACTTTAAAGAAGAAGACAAAGAAATAATAAGCATATCCATTCTTAAATATATAATCACTGTTTTTATCTTCTCTATACAGAATCACAAAAAAAAAAACACAATTAATATGCAGAATACCTCTTTGTATCAGATTCCCTACCCCTCTTTGCCTTTTTTCCCCTCAAACCAATTCAAAGATGCTTTCTTTTGATAAAAGCCAAACTTAAATTCTCTAGCAAATTTTTTTTTTGAAAAAAAAACAATACCCAAATAAACAAAATTTACAATCCCTCATTAAACAGAGCTTAAACCTCAATTTTTTTTTTGATATCAAAAATTAAAAAAAAAAAACCCACAAAACCAAACAAAAATTAGACCCAAATCAAGCACCATAAGCACTGAAATTCAAGAAACCCAAAAAGGACTACCTTCATATGAGCACTTCCTCAGCATCTTTTCAAGGATTTTAAGCCAAGTCGGATCATCGTCGACGACGAGGACGCGGAGGCCGGCGGGGAATGCATTCTCCATTGAAGTGGAAAAGATTTCTTGAACAAATTTTTATTGGGTTTTCTTGATCTTCAAAGAAAGCAGAAGAGGAACCAAAAGGGGGGGGGGGGGGGAAGGAAAGTGTTAGAGTGTCTATGATATATAGGGAATTTTAAAAATGGCGCCTAATCTTTAACGGTCCAATCTATTTTATAATTTTATAAGGTCCAAAATGTTCCCAACAAAAAACAAAGAAACAAACCATATGTTTATGATTTTGCATATATACCCCTCTTAAAACCCTCTTACTATCAATACCCCTAAATCATTAAATTCTGCACATATACCCTTTTGAGGGATAGTTATGTACAACATAAATATTTTAAGTTTTATAATAATACCCCTACAATATATTTTGAGAGATAAAGTTATAATAATATTTTATTAGGGGTAGATTGATAAAATAAAATTATTGTAGGGGTTATATGTAATAACCCTATGTTTATAGTAGAATAACAAAAAAAAAAAACAAAAATTATATTTCTCAATCCAGTGGTGAGTGACTTAGCTTGGCCAGTGGAAATGGAATCTTGTTACTTGTGGGGGGAGAGAGAAAAGAAAAAGAGGATGGGTGAGTTGTGAAAGAGAGTCATCCAATGTCACAGTGATGATGTATGCAACCCCATGGATTCGTCATTCCTTACTTTCCAAGAGTTGCACCACTGTTGAGGATGGGATTTTTTTAG
>CM060875.1:6336957-6422957 GCA_030737845.1 Acorus calamus
TTGTGATGAATTCAGTTATCAAGGGCCAACTAAGTAGCATTTTAAAATCCAAGCATAATAATAATTCTTCATGTGATAATTTTCCAATGTACTGACCATGTATTCATTTTATTATATCAATTAAAGTAATTTAATAAAAACCAGTTACTAAGATTAGACCAAATTCTTTTAGCAGTCAAAATTATGATGAAACTGAAACCTAAGAAGCACTCGATCAATCCATGTAAAGCTGATATGGATATAAAGATCTCTTTTTTATTTAATTTATAAAGACCTGATTTAATGTTTCGATTTTGAAACAATACTCAAAAGGAATCTATAATAATAAATGAATAAATAAATAATTCAATTGTAGACATTATTAATTTTATTCTGGTTAAACTGATAACTTAGAAAAAACTGTTCAGCATTTAAGGTCCACTGCATTTCAGTCAGGAGTTATGAGAAGATTTAATCTAGATTGGGAAAGAAGGGCACACTTTGTTTCTATCCAAGAATTGTGAACTTCTTTCAAAGATTTCATATAGGATAGGAGGGCTCTCTCACTCACATGATGAGGAACCCCAACATTAGTTGGAAAAATCTAGAATCACAAAATCACCCACAAAACGAATAAATTTAGTGTGTGGAAACATGATGATATGGCATTAAAAATGAAGGAAATATATACTCATACAAGGATTGTGGAAACATCTCCAGTCATGTTCTTTCATTTAAGGAGTGGAGAAGCATATAACTCTTTAATATATTTAGTTATACATGGTATTGAAAAATTATTGAACGAGTGGATTGCCCATTGAAGAAAAGAAACAATAAATAAAGAGTTACGAAGATGAAAAAACATAAACAAGGAATAACCATTTTTATGCTCACCAGAGGCTTGATGCAAAGAAGGCACTTATGGGTATCACACATGTTGCATAACTGTAAAAATATGAAGTAGCCATAGGTCAAAGAAGTGGAAAGTTTGAGAGAGAGATAAATAAATAGAGAGCGAGAGAGAGAGAGATCATTTCAAGTTTCTTACATTTGCCAGGTCATCCTAACAGGTGCTACAACCTGTATCCGAACAAAATCAAATAGAATATATTAAAGAACAAGTTCATTCAATTAAACAGCAATAAGGTAATGAGCAAGCAGAACTCTGACAACAGAATACAGAGCATTCAGTGCAACAGAGTCAATATGTGCAGATGCAAATTGGAGAAAAGGCATCAGAAACACCAGACACCTTCTAGAATCCTAGACATGTAAACAGAAGGCTGGGAAAAGCAGTATTGTAGTTGGCAATAAATTTAAACTGAAAGCTCTCATGTGGCAAATAAATTTATTCCTTATGGCAATACAGAATAATGTAGCACCTCTTGAACTGCAACTCGAAAGGTTATTCTGTCCTCTTGAACAGGTGTAAAGCAGAAACATGTGATATTTCCAAGGATTTGGGAAGACTCCTTTGGAGCAGTTTAAGAATTGGGAGACATTGTGATGGCACACATCACATAATTTTTTGTTCCAGATGGAGGAAGAGGAAATATAAGATTATCAAATACAAGTGTAAATTGGTTTAGATGGTCATCCTCACATCTTCATGATCAAGATGCACTATTGTAAAAAAAAAATTACTTACAGACTAGTGATTGAAAATAAATAATTGTGGTATTTGGTGGAGAATGTAAACATCAAAGAAAAATATGATGTAACCAGATGAAGCACCTAGAATAAGATGGCATTAGACCCAGACACACCACTTTCCATGGACCAGAGGATTACATGGAGAACCAAGCGAGGGTGATATTCAGACAGGTAATGTATTTTACTCTGGTAGACTGGTAGACCCACACAACATCAAAGAATTTTCAACAACCATGGAGACCAGCTGGCATGTTCAAGAAAACACGGGATTGCAGGAACATTGAAACAGCATGTCAAAGAAGCATAAAATACAATGCAAATGCTTTCTCCAAAGAGAAATAAATACAGAAATGTTCACTATTATGGGTGAAAAGATTTTCCAGGCAAGGCAGCAAGAAATTCAACCTCTCTGCGATTGTCGATTTCCTTCTTTTTTTTTCAGAAAGTGACGTTCTATCAACAAAAAATACCAATAAAAAAAGTTCATATAATATTTCTTAGTAACAGAGATGATAAAACAAATGCTTACCTTAAAAACACGTATGAGAAAGAATGCTACCACACCAGAAAATCCCATGTGAATCATCGTAAGTGTTATGGGGAATGGAAAGTTGAAATACTTTGGAGAGAGCACCCACTGCAGATGAAATGAAGAGACATGTTTAAGTAAAAATGTACTTCTATATGCGATAAAAACATCAAATACAGAATATCGACCACAAGAAACCAAGTAGTTTCTTTCAATTTGAATAAACTAACAGTAATAATCCGTTTGCAATTTTTTTTCAAAAAAAAATTAATAATCTGTTTGTAACATGCCAACATCCCATATGATAGGCATCAATACTAATAAGGATTGCCTATACAATAAAACAACATTATTTAACAAGCTACCTTCTCGCACTGTAGCTAGACTACTTAATTCAGGAAGTTAAAGATTTGCAGAGATCAAATATCTGAGTTCTAGATCAACACCAACTTTCTTTTGACTGGTTGTGGTACACATCCAGGGTTATGTTATTATGTACTATGGAGCAACCATAAAGGCACAACTAAGATTCATACTGTCTTAAATCACCAGCACAACTCAGAGACAGATACAACTATAATCAAAATTATATGGAAATACTAAGATAGCAGCAATAAAATTTTAGTCTAAAGTTCTAAACAACTAAACATGTGTATTTAATAGACTTTATGAAAAGATTGCATTATAGGTTTCAATGGCATTATGAAAATGAGAACACTAAGTTTGATGTACAATACCTTGTTATATAGGATAACTCCTGAAGAAAGCAATATGTAGATCAGTATATACAGGTAGGTCAGCAGAAGCTCCTTGTTTATCATCATGTCTGCTACTATATAAGAATCTTCCCACCAATACAAGCAGCCAACTAGTCAAACATCTGGAGGAAAAAGTTTGGTCATTTGTACATCAAGCTAGACAGGATAATGCACATACCCTGGTTTTTCCATGAAATACAAACAACTTATATATTTTGACTGCTAACATGAAGCACTTCAATTTAAGAAAGGGGATGATAGTCAAAATTTGAAGGAACACAACCATGCCATGTAAAAAATAGTAACAAAAATATTCTGGGGCTTCATCATATCAATACTAGGGTGGTCAGCTACTAGGGTGGTCAGCTCCCACCTTTCTCTAATGATGATGATCACTACATTCAACTACACATCCTTCAAATGCTCCCAAAGATATGAGACACCATAAGTCAAGAATATGAATCCAATTTCCATCACGATCACCAAATTGTGTATTCTTTGGTGGGTGCCACGATACCAAGCCATGCTCACTATTCCAATATACTCTACAATTACACATTTACACCAACAAAAAAACACTCTTTTAACATCAATAAAATAATTACTCCCTATTGGGCGATTAATCTTTTTCACTACAAATTCCTCATTGATCCAGTTTTCTTTTCTTCTTCTTCCTGATTAGTATTTGAGAGTACGCAGGGGTTGAATTTAATTCAATCAATTAGAAACACCAACTAATCATAGCTAACTCTGGACAAGAAGCCAAGAACCATAATCACAATTATCTAAACATCAATAATATGATACAAACCCTAATAGGCAACACCATCACAATCATTGAATCCAGTTTTCTTGAATACGAAAGTAACAAGGATTGAAAGAAAAAAAAAAGAACAGAAAAAACAAATAATTTCTTTCTCAGAAACACAGATATGACGATTTCTTGAGATCCAGAGCTCAACAGAACCACATTACGAAACTTCAAAACCCAACCCGAACCGCACCGATCAGACGGCTCCTAACCGTCCGTCTCAATATTCCAAGACAATCAGACGGATGTAACAAAATGATCTTAAAAAAACGAAAAAAAGTCCGTTTTGGACATCTGATTTAACAAGACAAGCGTAAAACGAAAATCAAATCCGACAAACGAAGATACACCACCGCATCACCAACCAAAACCCTAAATTTCCCCCAAAAAAACGGAGTCAGAGAGAGAGACCTGCATTTCTTGCTTTCCTTCCCTCTCTAGTATTCCCATCCGTTGTTTATTCTCTTCTCCTCCTCTTGAGATCTGCCGATAATGGCAGATCACAATGTCTACAAAGAGAGAGAGCTCTGACTGAATCTCTGATCAAGCTTTTCTTGTAAGGAGGGACTTTTTTTTTATAATGGCATATTTTACAGCTTAGTCCTCTGAGACAAATTTATAGGGATACATTTAGATATTAAAAAAATGAGGAGGAGTTTTGGGAAAGAGAGGCGGTAAATGTGTCAATTAAGGGTGATAAGGACATATTCAAGTTTGACTCATTTAGTATCAGGTTTAGCTCATGCTTGGCTAAATTTGGGATCGAGCTTAATTTTGCGTTTAAGCTTGACTCATTTGGCTCATGAAAAGCTCAGTTGAAGCTCGACTCGGCTCTTTTGTCAAACGAGGCAAGCCAATACTCGAACAAGTCTCAGCTCGACTCATGCTCGTTTAGCAAAATAAAACTTGTTTAGTATTTGAAAAGTTGCAATTTTTTGTTTTATGTTAAATAACGAGCTCTTATAAGCTCGAGCTCGGCTCATTTATAAACTAAGCTTTAAAAAGTGTTCAAACCCGACTCACTTGTCTAATCGAACGAGCTTTAATTAAGTTGAACCCAAGTCGAGCCTGAGCTGTTCGGCTCCACCCCCTAATTAAAATGGATGATTTTTGTGAACTCGAGTGTTTTATAGTTTGGGTGAGTGTTTTATTAAACTTATAAGCTGTAAATTATATTTATAGTTGAAAATAAGTAGTTGTGACATGTTTGTTTAATTTTAGAGAATAATTTAGTTAAAAATAATTTTAAGAAAATCATGATATAAAAGTTGGATCAATTGTGCTTTTGGATTTATAGCTTATGTAGAAGCTTATAAATTTTTTGAATTGGACGTGAATATCCTCAATAATATTTTGGAACATACATTAACTTTTTATGATATAGAAAGGTATTTTTACAATTACAAAACAAAAAAACTTTTATATAGTTTATTTTGACTAAAATCAGCTGTTTATTTGTTATTTTTTCACAGTTACAACAAATATATTTACTGTTTATTTAAAATGTTAAAATGTACTATTTATAAGCTATAATAAATAAAAACTGCAACAATTATGACTATGAATATAAATGTTAAAATATCTTCAGATAAATAATGTCTAAAGAGATTAATTTTATTGATCATGTGAAATGGTAAAGATGAAAGAATAATGTAATTCAAGGACATTGATTAATCATTTTTTTTAAAGTTCATAGAAAAATTATAATGGTTGTTTATTATATAAAAATTATAATTAATCATACTATATAATAGAATTTGAACATTATATAATACAAACATATATAATTTTATAATATATATCATAATCAAATATTTTCATAGCAAATACATTGATAATCCTATTTATACTTTGGATATTCAAATATCGATTAATTTATTTTCAAATGCTAATTTGAAACTGATATAGATATTTGTTGAGCTAATTAATAGTATTTTGATCTTGTGCAACATTAGGATTAGCAAGGATTTTTTCCTTATTAAACATGCAGAGACATTCTTAGAGGGAGATTTCCAATAAATACTTCAGTTTAGTTTAAAAAATGAATTGTTTGGTTCAATTTGACTTTTACTTCATCAATTGTTCAAATTGATTTATGAATGATACAACTCGATTTGTGAGATGTTCAATTTGTTTTATTAATTAATCAGCTTAACGCAATAAAATCATTTCGATATCACCAGTCTTACTTATGAATTATTCAATTAAATTCATATGGTTACTCAGTGTGTTCAATACGGATTCACAATTTTTTTAATATATAATATAATATAAAAATTCATTCCTCCCCAAAAAGGATATAGAAAATTAATTCTGGGTTCTCTATAAAGCTCCTGAATTATGTTAAGTTTATGAAATATTTGAATTTATTTTTATGTCCCTAGACAGCGGACCTCATTGTCTATTTATTTTCAGGTTATTTTGAATAACAGTTGTTAAGTACACCTTTAACATTTTCATTTTTACCCCCTCTCATTTACCGATTACGTATATTGTAAACAAGATTGTGTACATTGTTATTAGGTCTATATACGCTAATTTGTACATTGTTAAATCAGGAGGGAGGGAATACCAAGAGGGAGAGGGTGACAAGAGGGAGGGGTGACGAGAGAATCACTGGAGAGGGGTTGTCGTTGTCATGTATGGGGAAGAGAGAGGGCGATACAAATAAAATATAAAAGTAGAAGTAAAAATAAAAAAAAGATAATCTCTATATTAAATGGAAGAACCCATATATAATAGTATAATACCCCGACTAATCTAAAAATAAGTTCAGATACTCCAGGGACCTAAAACTGGAGTTTCAAAGGACCTAGAATTAATTTCCCCAAAAAATTTCTCACCAACTCACCAACTCAGAATCGGTTAAATCTGGACCGTCCAAATTGCATCCAATAAATTTGGACCCCCTGACGTACCTATTTATGCTCCATCTGAATCGACCAATGGCCCGGTATCACGACCGTCCATTAATAGCAGCTTCTCAAGGAAGGTACACCATCCACGGTCCCCAACGGTGGACCCCACGATGGCTCGAGTGACGGCGATGTTTTGCTGCATCACAACCACGACCTTGGAGCGGTTGACATCAATTTGATCTGACGGTGGAAAGTCGGTGGACCTTTTGACGCTGGTGGACACACGAGGGGAGAAGGACCGCCATCAATTTGGAGCTGGTCATAATAACAACCGCACGATCTCTGCGTCTTTTAATTATATGTTCTTATTTCTGCGGTGGACCTCCATGTGGGGGCACGTGAGTTGTGACTTATTTTTGTAACATAGGATTTCTACATGGGGGAGGGAACATAAATAACTTATCTCATAATAATAAAAAACAACTAAACAAGGGAAAATCCATATGCACTCCCTGAAGTTTGTGAAACATGTAGAAACATCCCTTGTATTTCAAAAGTATTCTCTTACACCTCCTCCGTAATTTGATACACTTCTCACTGTATAATTCCCATTAAAACAGGGAAAACAATAACATGAAAATGATATTTTGTCACTCAAAAATAATATTTTATATTTGTCATCTATAAATTTAAGTATTAAAAAATATTCTTACATCTCAAATTAATCATTCAAGTAATAGATTTTTTTAATGTTATTGCTTTTAATGGTAGGGGATATAAAAGCATATTTTTAAAATATAAAAGGTGTCCTTATAGGTTTTACAAACTTTGATGGAATAAAAATTTATTTTACCATGAAAATTGAAGGATTACAATTTTTTTTTTTTTGAAGAAAGGTAGATGTTTGCTACCCGATTTCATATATGAATTCGAATTATAAAATCTGAAATGAGGGAGAATAGAGAACAAACAAGTCACAAAGGAAATGAAAAACCATGAGCATCAAGGAAAACTCTAGGCCTCAAGTTAGAAGGATTACAATGTTGCCTTGTTCAAATTGGAAAATGAAAATTTTGAAAAAAATTAAAGCATAATAATGATCTTGAAAAGAGACTGGATGCATAAAGTGTAATGCATACTCGGAGGGTGGCATGTGGGGACGGGGGGAACTCAAGCTCCTCCTCATAATTTTATTTCTTTTATGGTAAACAAACAAGAGCACATGAGAATCTAAGTTTAATATGGATATATTCATTGAATAACAAACTTATTAGGAAAATAAATTCAAGTATTTTTTTAAAAAAATTTTGTTTTGTTTAAGTCTTAAAATGTTTAGTATATCAAAACACTTTTAAATAGTAATTATATTTTTTCCAAGTCATTCAATCTCTTTTTTTATCGCTTACCTAGTACAATACTTTTTACACATTTATGATTATAAACTGTGTGTGTGTGTATATATATATTGGAGGGACCCCCGTGACATGACTTTACAATTAAATTAAAAAGGTTACCTCTGCCTGTTTGTTCCAGTCCTATCGAAAATTCTTTCAAATAATTGCTAACAAATATATGAATAATGTTGTTCATTCATATACTGTTATTCATTCCCTGTATTTTATTATATGTTCTATATATGTTATGTATGCTATTAAGAGTCAATTTGGTAACTCTGGTTTATATACTATATTATTTTGTTACATATGAAACACTGTCATATACTATTATATAAAGGGTTTGAGTCTCTTATAATCAAATTAGGTCTTATTATTCTTTCTTTATGTGATTATTGTTGTGCGTGACAAACAAATATTAGACTAAACACAAATTCTTATAATTATTACATCAAGAATATAAACATAAAATATATATATCAAATCATGCATGCACTAAAATACATAATAAAAGCATGAAATAAAATGAGATTGGGATTAAAAAGTGTATCCGAAAATGTGAAAGCGAGTGAAGATACTCTGTTCTCGGTGAATAAGGCCCCCTCACGTACAGGGTTAAATGACTCCTACCACTGATAGATACGACCACAATAGGTTTTGTTCTTCTGGGATGCAAGCTACGGAAGAACCATGATGAATAGACTGCGATCCTTTCAGACGCCCAAATTAAGAATCAAAATATCAAGAGATTGATAAATGAAAATGGAATAGATGATTTAATATCTCAAGAATAAATAATTTTGTATTTGATGTTGAAAAACTCTACGCATGCTACTCTCTTATCTCCTCAGGCAGATAGCAAATCACATTTTATGGTGGAGATGAAACTTATTAGTGTAGTATATAATGAGAGTTCATAAGCCCTATATATATACATTCACAACACATAGGTGCTACCAAGTCATTTCTATTAAATGCCTTATAAAAGCAATATGACAGTTTTGAACATTTCAAAAGACTGAAACATTCTACAATAAAACACCTAGATAATGTTGAAATTAAACCGTTATAATGAAGTTATAATCCATGCAATTATACAAGGTTATAACTTACAACACATTAAAAAAATTTGTTAAAATTATGTAATTTGGTCACAAAATTCCAACAACTATAACATGTTATGCTTCTTTGAAATATCACATCCCCTTCTTAAAAAAAAATCTTTTTTTCTTTTATCTCTTTGTTTGCTTGTTTCTTTTTCTTTCTTTAATAATTCCACGACCATCTCCATATTTTCCACGACCATCATCTATCATCCATATTTTTCTTTCTTCAACATTGAATCCCATCATCCATCATAAGGGTCGGCAACGGGCCGGGCCGGGCCGGGCCGTTGAAACAGGGCCCAAGCCCGGCCTGGGCCCAGGCCCGCGGGCCTGCTTGGCCAACGGGCCCGGGCCGGGCCGGCCATTGGCAAAAAAATGGGCACAGGCCCTGCCCACAGGCCCGGGCCTGAACGGGCCTCACGGGCCAGCCCTGGGTTCAGGCCCACGGGCGGGCCTACGGGCCCAAATTCAAAACATTTTATTTTTTTATTTTACGTTGTTTATTTGTATATAATGTTAAAATAACACAAAATTTAAAGTATAATACTGAAAAAAATATGTATATCTATTGAATTTTCAAGATAAAAATATTAAATGAATTAATTACTTACAAAAATGAATAATTACATGTATCTAACTAGGTTGACACCTAAATAAATGTTAATAATTTGTATAATTCAACAACAATTCAAATAAAAATCACATGTTACTAGTTCATTGGATCACCCTCCATGGGCCTACGGGCCGGGCCCGCGGGCAGGCTTACGGGCCAGCCCGAACGGGCCGGGCTCGGGCGGGCCTACGGGCCGGGCCCGGGCCGTAGAACCAGGCCCAAGCCCTGCCCGCCCTGAAAACCCGGGCCGGGCTTTCGGGCCTCGGGCCGGATGATGACCCTTAATCCACCATCCATCTTAGTCAATTTTTGCCACAACCCATTATCAATATTTTCATGACCTCCCGGTGTTCTACCTATCTATTTTCAAAGCGCCGCTAGGGGAGTTGAAGAAGATTGATAGCATCCACTGCTGTTTCTTCTGGAATGGGGCGGCTCCAACATCCAACAAGCCATGCATGGTGAGATGGCAAAATATTTGTACCCCCAGGGACATAGACGGCTTGGGAGTTCTCGACCTCTGCATGATGAACTATATATGCACTACTCTCCAAATGGTTATGGAAGTGGGTTTCCAATTCCACATCCCTCTGGTCATGTTGTTTGCAGGAACGGTACGCCAGGCGTCGGGTTGAGCCTATGTTCCCCGCATCCTCGTCCAAGATGTCTTTCATGGCTAGAGGGTGGTTTGGACTTGGCAGGGACTTCGAACAAGACATTGCATGGCACCTGAGCAAGGGCGATCGGATCCATTTCTGGATGGACCGATGGTGCGGGGACACGCCGTTGTGGTCTAAATTCCCCCTACTCTTCCACCTGGCCACGTAAACCGATGAACGGGCAGGGGATGTGTGGCAGGCGGAGGCAAGTGCAGGCTTGTGGCAACTTAACGATCTCCAAGTTCAATAATGTGCTGAACTTCTAAGCACGCTTGAAGGGAGGGAGGTCGCTCATGACAGGCCGGACGAACTGATATGGGGACCAAACCCTTCAGAGGGCTACTCAGTGAAGAGGGGTTACACGTGGTGGTCGTGAGACAAGCGTTTCGACCAACAAATGGCAGCCTGCACTTCGAGGGTCTGGAAATGGAAAATGCCTTGTAAAATCAAGATCTTTGTTTGGATGGAGCTATAGAACCGACTGCTCACTAAAGCATATCGGGCTAAATGGAGGCCGTCTGATCCTACTGAATGCACATTCTGCCAGGCGGAGCCCGAGACGGTCGAACACCTCCTCCTGCGGTGTCCCTTTGGGGCCAGAATGTGGCGCGAGCTAGGAAAGGCAACTGGGCTACGGTTCCAATGCCAGACAATGCCCGAGATAAGGGACGCGCTGTCTTCCGCGGGTACGTCGACCCACGCCCTGCCCGCTTGATTCACTCAGTTGCTCCTCCCAGCAGGCCTTTGGGTACTATGGCGTACTTGCAACGGTGCCCTTTTCTGGAGTCAACGCCTTTATTTCGAGAACCTATGGGATATGGTCTTGCATCTCTTGATAAACTGGGAGAGACATTTGGCAGGATTGAGCCAAGTGTTTGTTCTTGGGGGGACGATACGGTGTGAGAGTTAAGTCTGGGCTCGGAGCTCATCCGGGGGTTCTGGCTCACCCGGGCGAGGTCACCGCTTGTGGGCTCACTGTTAGGAGTCAGTCCCCGTGGCCCGAGCTTCCCATTCTTGGGACCTCGGCTGGGTAATGTAACTAGTTTCATCATTTCTTAACCCCCTCCGCTTTTGGATAATTTTGTAACACTTTTCATTGTTATAAAACGGCCTAATTTTTTCAAAAAAAAAAACAATTTTCATGACCCGTCTTCTTTCTCAATAATCCAGTTTAGGTAGATTATGTGAAATAAAAAAAATTTAATTAAAAGATTCAAGAATGAATATATGAATGGATGATTCCAAACACAATTTTTCTAAGTGTTAGAATAGATTTTTATGAACGTCTCTGTTTAAAATTAATTTTATATCAGAGATTATATATGTATGTGTATATATATATACACACACACACACATATATACACACACACACATTCTTTTGTACTTCGTGTAATCAATAATTGATAATCCCTTATTTAAAAATTAAGTTCTGAATTTACCGACTTGGAATGATGCTCGGTCGTTGGGCATTGAAGGGTTGACAGGCCGGATCTACCTATGGTGGGGATCCGGGTAGTGGGCCCTTGCCAATCAGGTCATGGGCCGTTGATAAGTGAAGCTTGGTTGGTATGCCTCATTTTTTAGTCCTATAATAAACATCATCTAATGAGATATATGCTTTGATAAAAAGTGCATATCGCTTTATTTCGAGTTGAATGAACCTATTTTTAGTAAGTGTCAGAAAAAAAAAAGTGAGATATATACATCATCTAACAAGGTATACGCTTCATTGAATCTGTAATAAAATATATAGGTCTATGTTTTAAACTGAGAAAAAAACTAAGTGTGTCAACACTCTATAAAGATATCAACATAAAGAAGCTGGGGAACTCGTGAAAAGAAAAATAACATTTTATTAGTGTGGCCTTTGAGGATCCGTTCTTTAATAATAATTTAATTGAGATCTCACATTCCATCAATACCACCCCACGTTCTTTATTCACGTAACAACGTCCAATTTGTTATGAATATATGCATTTGAAGATGCATGCATATATTTATAGATGACCACACAATAAATAGATTCATTTTGGTATAATGTGCTATACTAATATTGTAATTCATGCATTTGTGTATGCATTTATTTTGGTGTGTATTTTAGATTTTCTATCATTGTGGTTGTGACCCTATAAATAGAGGGTTTGTATAACATGAAGAACATCAAGAATGAGAGGAAAGAGAATAAAAGAAAAGAAATAAGAATGAGAATAGAAGAGAAGTTCCTGAAGAACTTCATTTCCCTACATCTCTCTTTTGTGTTTCCATCTATATTTTTCATGTGTTTCCTTTTTATTTTATAACACGGTATCAGCACGAATTTCTCTATTGTTTAAGGTGAAATATTTAAATCAGATTATATAGTCTTGTTTAAAATATATTCTTTTATCATCTCAATTTTTTTTTGTTTACATGTAATTGTTATCCCTGAAGAGATACACTCCCATAGATTTTAATACTCCAGAAGAGATATATGTAATTTAATCATTGAAGAGATACACTCCTATAGATTTTAATACTCCAGAAGAGATATATGTAATTTAATCCCTGAAGAGATACACTCCTATAGATTTCAATACCCTAAAAGAGATATTTATTGTTTAATTTGTCCCCAGAAGGGCTTGACCAGAAGTCTAAAATGATTTGATTTGAAATTATATATGTAATTTAATCATTATCCCTACAAAGGCTTGACCAAAAATTTAAAATAGTGCAACCTGAAATTACATATGTAGTTTAGTTTTTGTTCTCGTAAAGACTTGATAAGAAGTCTAAAATGTTGTGATCTGAAGTCATGGAATGTTTAACATGAAAAACTTGACCTAAAGTCACGAAGAAGCTCTTATCTATTTCTATCAAAGAGATCTATTTGTTGGGTTATATTTTGATGGATTCATGCTTCGATAACATTCTACATGCTATATGATTAATATCAATGTTAATATGTGTTGAAGTTTTGATGCAAAAATAATTTTTATTTTGTTGATGGTTTTGTTGCTTCGATTTTCATAGTGAGATTCATATGATATTTGCCGAATAGTATTCAAATACTTATGATATTTGACTGCTTCATCTATATCTTTCTTTTAGTATATTTTGGTTCGGTGATTGCTTGGTAGGCCAACCGAAATATATAAAACTATAAGAAAATACAAGACCATAAATGTATTTGTATTATTTCTTAATACAAGTAATATTCCCTAAGTTAAATACTTGTACAAAATTGATTTAAGGTTATCTACATTTTTTTTTTGTTAAATTCATATGGTCTTGTATAGGAAAAGTTACATTTTATTTTAATCTCAATATGATATTCCGAAATGTTAAAGGAATCATGGTTATTTTCTATTAATTTTTATGTGAATATTCAGTGACATGTAATTGATTGTCCTGAGATGCCTCAATTTAATTTTTTTCGGTTAAGGCTGATTGACATACACGAGAACTTGATATTTCATTTCTGCTAATGATATATAGTAGAAATTTAAATCGGATATTATTTTATTCTCTTTTATCCACTGAAGTTTGGTTTACTTAAATAATATGATTTTAACATTTTTCATTATTATTATTTTATTATTCAGACCTCATGTCATCATAAAGGCATATGTCCAGTTATATATTCAGCAATCCACAAGTTTTTATTTTGTACATCAACAATACCCCTTGATATGATAATATATGTTCTTGCATGTGATCATGTATATATCTTTGTTTCCATGAAAGATTTTGCATATGAGATTTTCGTTTATCCTTGGTTTGTGAAGTTTGGATTGTTTACGAGATTATATTGCACTATTGATTTTTTTGTGACATTATAGCACAATGACTTTCTACAAAATGACTTTATTATTTTCCAGTAGGAATATGTAAAAGTTATGGTATTTTATTTGGATCCTTGAATGATCATATTTTGTTCCAATAAGAATATATAAAATTGTGGTTATCTTTCACCACCATACAATTTGTTTCAAAAGTGAATATTCTATGCCTTGAAAATGCTCCAGTAATAGCAATATTGACAGAATAATATGAAAATCATTCAACATTGGTTTCATGCCTTTTAGTTACAGCACAATGAGATGTTTGAAAAAAAAAAGAAATGTAACCCGATCCATTGGCTTAGCATCATTACCTGAAGCAAATGCATTTTATTTATTTATCTATTTTAACCATGGAAGTGGTCATGGTTATGAGTAAGATCATGGTTTATAAAATTAAAACTACAACAATCATAGACTGTGAAACAATCTCAACCCACCAGGTGCTAAAAAGCATGGTCGTATACTTGATTTACGATCAGACCTCTATCGATTATGTATTTGAGTCTTTATAATTTATTTATTTTTATTATATGAAATGCATTTATTTTGTTTCTATATTTGTATTATTCTTTGACATTAGTTCATCCAAATTTTAGAACTATTTATGGTACTATAAACTTGATTAATGGCTCTAGCAGAACAAATATCATGTCATTGGGTATTGCAGAATTTTATATTAATAATGCTAAAAAGATGATATTCGAATTGTAAATATTCCACCTTGATTCATGGCTTCAGCAGAGCAAATATTCAAATTTTATATAAATTTGATTAAAGGTTCCAGTAGAGCAAATATTCTAATTTTATATAAACTTGATTAAAGGCTCCAGCAGAGCAAATATCATGTCATATATTTGTACTATAAATACTCCATGTTGGATTGATATTTCAATTGAAAAATCTATCAGTATGACGGCTAATGAATCCACAAAGTCATGCATGAAGCGTGAAATACCTATAATATAAGTTCAAAAGATTTTATTCCCTGAAGGAGAAAATTAATGTTCCAGAAGAGCCTGAAACACTTGTAAGATCCACATTGATAACTTCTGCAGAAGATAAAGTCTCTGAAGAGACACAAATCTCTGAAGTGACACATCCCGGAAGGATAAATATATGAAAATGAAGAAATTTATATAAATTATGCGCATATATAAATATTGTGGGATCGCAGACAAGTGATCATCGATGACATATTTTCATTTAAAGTAGCTAGCTACTGAAATCATTAAAGATGATTTAAAACCACATTTAGTGGATGAATGTGGATGGAACATAATTGATCACAATGTAAATATGCTATTCAAGCATAATTGTAATTACTTAAAAAGCATCAAGTAATTGGACCAGTAGTCATAACCCTAAAGGTGTTAAGCCCATAAATGTGTAACAGATAATTTAATAACTGGTGTTGCATGCTGGGATAAAAACTCCAGAAGAGTAAATAATGAACCAGAAGTTATACGATTCAAATAATTTTATGGTTGGACATCACCATCTCAGATATCCATGGTACACAATGACGCGTCTATCAATTAATATTAATTTATGGAACCAGAAGATTCTTTCATCCATTGATATAGTATGATAATTTTTTACGTCGTTAGGGAGAGAAAATCCGTCGCCGGAAGAACGACGAGAAATTTTATGAAATTTTTATCTTTGCCTAATCTTAATCCTCGTACAAATTAATATGAACTAAAAGTTCAGAGGATAATTCATTTGGGAAGTATTGCAAATCATCTGCCAAGGCGCATTCACTGAAAAAGAATAGTAAAATCACATGTATCAACTGCAAATACTCTAACAAGCGTTGATGTAATCTATTATAGTGAATGAATATATGGCATGCCAGAAGCATGGTGGTGCAAAAGACAAGATTCCCAGAAAAAGAAAGGCACAAGAAAAGGTAAATGAAATTGGTTCTCCTGGAGAGACCTCAAAACAAGCAACATATTTAATTGATGAATCCCATTTTTCTAATGAATTAACCCCATAAGAGGTAGCCCCTGAGGTGGCACATATAAACAATGAGATCTCATTAAATCATGAATAAAAGGGATATGATAGAAACAAAATCTTTGTTGACAATGTATTTTCATATGTTATTGCTCTTGATATTGTGAAATATAATGAGGATCCTGAACCGCAACGTGCTGATGAATGTCGACGTAGAAATAATTGGCCAAATTGGAAAGAAGCAATACATGCAGAAATAAACTCGCTAGCGAAACATGAAGTATTTGGACCTGTAGTTCAAACACCTGAAGATGTAAAGCCTGTAAGATACAAATGGATATATGTAAGAAAACATAATGGCAATATTACATTGTCTTGTGGTATAAGGTTTCCCGCAGAGACCTAGTAATTTAGAGACATATTCTCATGTAATTGATACAATCACATTTTAACTATTTTGTAGTCTCAAAAAGACTGAATATGCGTCTAATAACGTATTTTTATTTCTCGCTTATGAAACTCTTGTGACATTTTTTTATATTCTGTACTTAACTATTTTCTGTATCATTATGTCATTTTTCTTTTGTGATATACTGATGATATATACATGAAACTCCCTGAAGGATTTTAAATGCCTGAAGCAAATAACTCATCCAGAAGCATGTATTCTATAAATTACAAATATCTTCAAATGGATTGAAGCAATCTCGGGGCATGCAGTACAATCGCCTCAATGAATATTTATTGAAAGAAAAATATGAGAACAATCGTGATGCTTTTGTATTTTCATCAAGAAATCAGAATCTAGATTTGCTATTATAGCAGTATATGTTGATTATTTGAATATGATAGGGACTCTAGAAGAGCTTATTAAAACTTCTTTATATGTAAAGAAAGAATTTGAGATGAATGATCTTAGAAAAATAAAAATTTTCTACAGATTGAGCATTTCTCAAATGAAATCTTCATCCGTCAATATACATATATATATAAAAAGTCCTGAAGCACTTTTATATGGATAAAGCTCATTCACTAAGTTCTCTGATGGTTGTTCAATCGTTTGATATAAAGAAAGATCATTTTTGTCCTAAAGAGGAAGATGAAATTCTTGGTCCAGAAGTACCATATCTTAGTGCAAGTGCTCTAATTTACCTTGCTAATTGCACACGCCTATATGTAGCATTTATTGCAAGATACTGTTCTGCGCCAACTAGAAGACATTTGAATGTTGAGGCTTCATCAAAGGCGATTGAACCAAACTCATCTCCCCGAAATTCTTTCACACATGAGCTCTAGAAGAACGGCAATATTGATATTAAGCAAGTTCGTTCATCAGATAATTTAGAAGATTTATTCATCAAAGCATTAGTATACCAACTGCGATATTCAATAAGCTGATGTAAAATACTGCTATGCGTCAACTCAAAGATCTTCATGTTGAACAGGGAGAGTCTTCATGCTGATCAGGGGGAGTAATTTAATTCAAATATTTATGTATTGTACTTTTTTTCCTTCTACCAGATTTTTTCCACTGGGTTTTTCTGGTAAGGTTTTAATGAGGCAGTACAGAAATATATATAAGAATATTATACTCTTTTTCCTTCACTAAGTTTTTATCCCACAGGGTTTTCTCAGTAAGGTTTTAACGACGCATATTCTATGTGTAATGGTCATCCAATGGGGAGTGTTATGAATATATGCATTTGAAGATGCATGCATATATTTGTGGATGACCACACAATAAATAGATTCATCTTGGAATAATGTGCTATATTAACATTGTAACTCATGCATTTGTGTATGCATTTATTTTGGTGTGTATTTTAGATTTTCCATCATTGTGGTTGTGACCCTATAAATAGAGGGCTTGTGTAACATGAAGAGCATCAAGAATGAGAGGAAAGAGAATAAAAGAAAAGAAATAAGAATGAGAATAGAAGAGAAGTTCATAAAGAACTTCATTTCCCTATATCTCTTTTTTGTGCTTCCATCTATATTTTTCATGTGTTTCCTTTTTATTTTATAACACGATTAAAATAGTTTTTAGGAAAAAATCGATATAACTCCCTGTAAACTTGCCAAAATCGATTTAGGTCCCTGTAAAATCCCAAAATCGTCACAGATCCCTGTATTATTAAAAAAATGTCGATTAAGTCCCTACCATAACATTGACAAACCCAGATCTTGGTTAACTTTAACCATACCTGTAAAATGACGATAAAACCCTTGTACCTTTCTGAATGTATTATGGAAAAATCTCCTTAAGTCCCTATATTCTTGATAAAATCAGAAAAAATCCCTGCAAAGTTCAAAAATCACAGTAAGTCCCTAAAAAGTTTAATAAATTGTTGATTTAATCCCAACCGTGACCCCTGTTAACTCACATGTGGTTAATATTAACCAAACAAATAAATTTATTAAAACACCCCTCATATCTCTCTCACTCAATTCATGTATCATACTAGGTTTATATATGTTGTTTAATGTATCAGATATGGCAGTTTTACATCAGACCAAGTTTTTATATGATGTTTAATGTATTAATTTTATACAGATTTTAGGGACTTATTGAAATATATGGTGTTTAATATATCAGAATTCTAAGTTTATATATGGTGTTTATATAAGTTGTTGTTAATGTATCCATAGAAGGCCCAAATGCACATTTGACTTTACAGATGAAATGAATCCAATGACTATTTTTTTTACCATTGATAAGCTTCCAAGAGGAATGAGAACACTGAAAAATGAGAGGTATTTTTATCTTCAAAAAAGACTAAATATGATTTTCTAAATGTTTTGGAGGACTAAATCCAATTTTATACAGATTTCAGGGACTTATTGCAATATAGGGGCAATTTCAAAATTTCACTTGGCTTAAGGGTATTTTAGGCATAGAAAAGGACCTATATAGATTTACTCACTTTTGTAGGAACTTTTTCGAATATTAATTTCACGGATTCCGTTACCTGGATGGAATATTTGCAGCATATACCTTTTTAAAAAAAAAACTTTTAACTCGGAGACTAAAATAATTAACTTGGGCAAAATATAGGGACTTA
The DNA here is from genome assembly GCA_030737845.1 of Acorus calamus. Classification (NCBI taxonomy): domain Eukaryota; kingdom Viridiplantae; phylum Streptophyta; class Magnoliopsida; order Acorales; family Acoraceae; genus Acorus; species Acorus calamus. Next base: position 6,356,162 of record CM060875.1, read on the forward strand.
TATCAATTTTATGATTTTACAGGGACCTAAACCGATTTTGACAAGTTTACAAGGAGTTATGTCGATTTTTCCCTAGTTTTTAATATAGTTATATATAAATTAATTACAATATTTATATTTTAATGGTTTCTTACCAACTTGGGAGTACTCTAATTAATTACTATTAGTACAAAAGAAATTAATACGATGTAACAACTACCATAAAAAAATGGTTTGATTGGATTAGTTATGTGTTTTGACTTTTATTGTGAGAAAGTGAGTGGTTCAAGTGTCAATTTTTTATTAGCTAAAACGTCTACTTGTGCCATGCTCAAGGGACACACCTATTAATGCATCACGTGGACCACCAACCGAAAGACGTTCGATTTTTACAAATTTGTTTGACCGATTGGAATCCATGTCAAGTGGTTCCAAATTTTGAAGAAAAATGTTACAGTCATAGCTAACTTGATAACTTTAATTTAGAAGAATTATTATTCTCTTGTAAAAAAAATTAAGAATTCAGTTCTCATATATTATGTGGAAGAAAATTTTAATTTATATGTCCATGAATAAACATATGAATATTGCATTCCCAAATATAGTTTTTATGACTGCTACACCAAACGAAGAATGAAAAAGAACACCAAATGGACTTTTATTCATTGCAGATGCTTTTTCCTGGATGAAAAATATTTTGAAATTACTGGATGGAAGGGACAAAATTGATTAACCGAATCCACATTGCGAAATCCGGCAACCCGCCCACTCCGCTCTCTTCCGATTGCTTGATAGTGGTTGCTGGCGATTCGAGATCTCAAATGTCAAACACACATGGGAGGGGGTGACCAGGCCATCCAATGCTCAAAACAGCCAAGTGGAACTAGGGTTTGGTGAAATTTTTTTTCTTCATATGAGCTTGTTATCTATTTATAGAACAGATTATGATGCCCTAGAATCTACATAAGAGAGATCCATTGATTTAGGAGATTCTAGTGATACTTATTTAAATTACACCAAAATTACCTAAATAACACATAATGTAACAGTGTTGCACAAATGTAACAAATACAAATCATTATGTGTATGCGATTGAATGTTACATTTACGAATGTAACAATAATATACATTTATGAATGTAACAATGTTGCATAAAGAACATTATATCGTTTCAAGACTGTTACACTTTAAATGTAAATACCAAAAACAATACACACATTTACAAGACTATTTACATTTAAATGTAACAAAATAACAAAAATTTGTGTATTGCTTAAATGTCTCTCTTTCGAATCAAACCGCAATATTCATTAACTGTTACATTTATAAATGTAACAATATTAAAAAATTAACAGTTTCCACAATGTAAATACAACAAAACAATATTGACATTGATTTCGATTTACTTCACCTTCTCCGTCTCCAATGGCGACCCCATTTGTTAGGTTATCTCGGGCAATCGTCGTTTAAAGATAAGAAGCTCTCTGTTCTTCCTCTTTGTCAGTCTCAACGCTTTAAAGGTTGGAATCTCATCCAACGAAAATGTAGCAGACTCCTCTTCAACAACAAAGAAAAATGAAAAAATGTAACATTTTCATATAATACACTTGTAGTATATTATTACATTTCAGAATGTAACACCTATAAATTATTTACAAGTTTAAATAAAAATAAATCATTATGACTATGCAAATGACTATTACATTTACAAATGTAAAAAAAATAGATTTTAAAAATAATATTATATCGTTATAAAACTGTTACATTTCAAATGTAACAGTCCCTTGAATCCTTCGCCAAGGCTGTAATGCCCCCGTATCCAAGACTCCATTTTGAAGCTTTGATACGGTCCGTTACCTTGAACTTCTGAATTAAAACACGGGACATTTTTTTTTAAACATAAAAATTTATTTAATCATGTCAATGAAAACATAACTAGGATCTAAACATAATTCATCATAAACACGGATGATTACATGTGAAATAAACTTAATTCAAACATCCAACTGTTTTTACTGAAAGGGACTAGGGAAAACTATATGCCAAAGAAAGACTTATTCAACCACCTAAATGCAACGGAAATAAAATGCAGCTACGATCTCCACCACCGAGATCAACAATCACCAATGACTACCCTGAAAGTTGGGGAAAGAGGGGTGAGCAACCACATGCTCAGTGAATAGACCTTTGAGGTCCCAATAATAATTGATATCAAATATAATCTTTAATAAAGTATCATAAGAAATAACATAAGAAACAATTTGCAATATATAACAGTATAATTTCTGCAATATCATAATTTCCAATAAAACCATAACTAAAGCAAAACACTTTCCAATGCATGATCTCAAACAATTCTCAAAACTCATGATGCATATGAATGCAACGGACACGCATGCCCGTATGATGGCACCTAGCCATCTACAATACCTAGCCGTAAGATTTCGCACAGGAAATCGTGTCACCTAGACACATGTCATCTAGACTTGGGTCCATTCTAAACCAGGGTCACCTAGGCCTAGCCACCTAGGCTACGTCACCTAGACGAATGCGATGCATGCATGATTAACACATATTTTTCTTTTCAATAAAATGCATGCGACAATTTCAAATATAATAACATTTTCAATACAATACATAATAAGACATCAACCTATATAATGCGACATGCTCGAATTGTATATAAGATAGCATTTAAAATCATTGATAAAAATTATTCAAAACTACATAGGAGACGAGACCCGCTCACCTTAAGGTCAAACCACAATCCAAAATAACTCCAGTAGGTCTAAGGCAACCTAACCCGACCTGTAAACAATACAACTAATCATACCCCATACATACTGTATGAAACCCGAGGGTATCCGAAGACACAGAACCCGACGGCTCCCATAGGGACCGTCACAGACCCTCCCGACAGTTCCAAAACAAAATTGACGGCTCCAATAGGGGGCATCCCTTAACAAACCGACGGCTTCTCTGAAAGCTGTCCGAAACATTCCCGACGGCTCCTACAGGAGCCGTCTCGGAACAAAAACACTAAACCCTAATAAGTATATATGTTTAAATTTTTCAAAAATCATGAAAACACATCATTGGTTTAGATCTAAGCATACATGGTTCAAAAACAAGGTTTTAAAGATCGAAAACACGATTTCTACTTAAGATTAATAAACCTAAGCATGATGTATACTTATATATATTCATTCTAAATCATGAATGGCTTAGAAACATAAAAATATCATGATACCCTAGTTATATAACACCAGATCCAAAAATTAAATTTAAAACATCTTATGAGCTTATCAATCAAATAGGAAAACTAAGAAAACATTTTAAACTTTGAGTATATACACGTAAGACCAATATTACAACCAAAACTTGTAAAAACATCATGAAATCATCATCATATTATGGTTAAAACATAAGAACCCAAAATCATGCGAAAGTACTTAAGAAACAAGAAGAAAACTATCATTTTATTTAGAAGAACTTTAAAAACGAGATTATATCAAAAGAACACCAAAAGAAAATCATTATAACTTAAATACTCTTCAAAAACTCGTTGAAAAACTCACCAAAACCCCCAGACCAAACCCTTCTCGAGCTTCTCAAGAATGTGGCCGAACCGAGAAGAAGAAATATTTTTAAGGTTTGAAATTCTAGGGTTTCTATACCAAATGATGTTTTAACATTAGAAAACACGTGGGGGCCAAAATACGACGCTAATAAAATCAATTAACGCAAATACGATTCGTAATTAAAGCGTTTGTTCTTTCAAAAAACGGATCAAATTCGAATTAAATTTTTTTCCAGATCAACGGCTCTAATTGAGTTTGTCGCTCATTTACCCGACGGCTCCACCAAGAGCCGTTGCCCAACAATCCCGACGGTCCTTCATGGATCCGTCGCCTACTATTTAACCCGACGGCTCCTCATGGATCCATCGCACAAATGCCCGATGGCACTTATATGACCCGTTAGGCACTGCCTGACCCGATTAAAAGTCACAGTTGTTACAGAGGCAACCGAGGCTTCTACAGGCGACAACGGTGTGTCATCGTCTCCAACACCGGCACCGCCGCCACCGCAGACCTTCACAAGCTCCGCGACTGCATTGGGGAGACCCCGCTTCAGAGTCCGGTTCGGATCTCCCACATAGGCTCCATCTTTGCTGGGATCGCTTCGAGCCCTCCTCCTCCACCTCCTCAAGCCCATGCCCTTCATCGATGTCTTTTCCTCGGAAACCGCGACCATGGATGGCGATCCCATCATTTCAGCGATGAACACCGTCTCTTCTCCATGCGTGGAGATCTCAGCCGTCGGTGGGTCGGGGTCGATTCCTTGCTCCACGACCTGATAGGATCATTGATGAAGAAGAAGAATTACGGAATGATGAAGAAAAAACGGAACGATGAAGAAGAATGAGAGTTGTTGCTGATCTTATATATAATGAAGAACAAATCAATAAAAAATCGATAAATCATAACCGAAAAACCACTTTATAAGGAAATAATAAAAAAATATATAATTGGTAATGTCTTGATGCTACCTCATGAAATCTATTTGGGGCCTGTGAAATTGGGGCATGAGAATCATTATTATATTTTAAATATCCGTTGGATATTAGATACAGATATTATTTTCGAATATCGGATATGGATATTAATATGGACATATCTGATCTGTATCTACTTTGTTGATAGGCTTAGTGGGGTGTTTTTTGGTCCCAGGTCCCCTTGTGCATCCAACACAGTGGGGGAGGACAGTGATCAGTGATGGTGGTTGGGGGTGGAAGAGGGCGAAGGTAATGGTGGATCCACGTAAGGTCTAGTGAGATAGTTGCCCCCCACTCATTTATTTAGAGTCCATATGGGGGTATGAGTGACATATGATTATTCGCTCTTGATAGCTATACCGAGATAGATAACAATCTATATTAAATAAATAATTTTTTGTTTGATTGCCTTTTATGTTATTCTCATTGGGAAACATAAAAGTAATTTTTTTATTATTTGATTAACTAAGTATATAATATAATAAATTGAATAATATCATTTATAGAAATTGTAAAATATTTATAATGAGACATATATATTGATATAATAGAAGAGACTAATTAGGTGTAAAAGACTGTATTTTATATGATAAAAAAGACTAGTGTAACGTAGCTTAAAAAATAAAAAATTAATATGGGTATTTCTCGGTAGATTGAACATGAACCTTAAAAAAAGTCGAACTAATTTGCCCTTTTTTATTCCGAATTAGGTTCACCAAGATAATATAAAAGTACAATATTCATATATAAGATTCCTCCAAGCATGTGATTTTTTGGATAATAATATAAAAATACAATATTCATATATAAAAATAATATAAATACTCGTATATAAATTAAGAACCTTAAATCCTGTTTGGATAGAAAATTGAGTTATTATGAGGTTTATGACTATTTACTATAGATAAGAAATAAATGATTTTTGTTTGGTTGTGTAATTAATTATTCTCATTGAAAACATAATAATAAAGTTTTGTTGTTTGGTTAAACATTAATAAATTGTAAATAAAATATGAATAAAGTATGAATAACAATTTTTAAAAGGTGAAAAAAATGATTTGACTTGTAGGTCTCCTAATTTATCAAAAAGTGATGACAATTGTCATGAGACCCACATATTTAAATGAGTTGACTAATCTAGAATAACTTATAGGTCTCGTAATTTATCAAAAAGTGATGACAATTGTCACGAGACCCACATGTTTAAATGGGTTGACTAATCTAGAATAACTTAATTGTAAATGGTAGCATGAATAATTATACAATTTTTTACCAGTTAATTGATTTTCATTTTTTTTAACCTTTGAAACACCTATTTTACCATTATTCCACCTTATCTCTGTATATTCAACCCCCCAAATCCCAATCAAACACGGGCAAAAAATTGTTAATGTTGAACTAATTTGTCTTTATTTAATTCCGGATTAAGTTAAAAAAGATCATATAAAAAAACAAAATTTCGATATAAGATTCAGTCAAGTGACATTTTAGGCTTCAGCCATCCACTTCGGGTCCCACTGATTCACGACCCCATCTCCCAATCCAAAGGACGCAGCGCATCAAGTCATCACAGCCCGTCAGATCAACATCCAACGGTGGATCAATCCTAACAATAAAACCCAACATCGTGCGGGATCTTCTGTTTAATATGTGGACATCTCCCTCGCGTCGTTTGCACTTCATGAACCCCTATTATATTGCCCCGCGATTAATCCACTACTAATCCTTCACCTCTCTCCATTCGCAACTTCATCCATCAAACGGTCAAACAACAGGTTTTGCGTGGGCCCCGGTTGCCGCGAAATAACGAAAAGGGGATTCACTAATCTCAATCGCGGGCTCGGCTGCAAAACTGTCCCGCTCCCCCTCTATAAAACCATTCAAATCTTGCCTTATCTGTAGCGTTAGCTCCAATTTTGATTTTGTTTTTTGTTTTTTGTGTTCTCAACAGTCTCCGATTCCCGAAACCCTAATCAATGGCGGAATCGATTTCTTCATCTCCAACAATCGATCCGGCGAGCGGTTACTGCCACGAAACGAGGACCTTCCACAGCCTCCGATCGCCGGCCCCTCTCCCCCCGGCGTCCACCCCCCTCTCCATCACCTCCTACGTCTCCTCCCTCCATCTCCGCCGCCCCCCTCCGCCGGGACTCGCCGCCGTCATCGAGTCCGGCACCGGCCGCCGCCTGACATACCCGGAGTTCGCCTCCCGCGTCGCGACCCTCGCCGGCAACCTTCGGTCAAGGCTCGGCCTCTCCAAGGGCGACGTGGCGTTCGTCCTCGCCCCGGCATGCCTCGAGATTCCCGTCCTCTACTACGCCATCCTCACCGTCGGTGCCGTCGTCAATCCCGCCAATCCGATCAGCACGGCTTCCGAGATCTCCCGCCAGATCCAGCTCAGCCGTCCCGTCGTCGCCTTCGCTACGTCGGCCTCCGCCCCCGCCCTCCCCGGCGCCGCCCTCCGCACCGTCCTCATCGACTCGGACGAGTTCCGGTCCATGATGATGACGCGTAGCGCGCCCTCGCCCGTCGATTCAGCGGCGGAGATCCTCCAGACCGACCCGGCGGCGATCCTCTACTCGTCGGGGACCACCGGCCGGGTCAAGGCGGCGGTTCTGACCCACCGGAACTTCATCTCCATCACGGCCGGATACGTGTTGAGTCGCGATTCGGAGCCGGAACGGGCGACGCCGCCGGTCGGGCTCCTGACGGTGCCGCTGTTCCACGTGTTCGGGTTCTACTTCTCACTGAAGATGGTCGCGTTGGGGGAGACGGCGGTGGTGATGGGGAGGTTCGAGATGGGGGCGGCGCTGGAAGCGGTGGAGAGGTTTAGGGTTACTTACATGCCGGTGGCTCCGCCTTTGGTGGTGGCGCTCGTGAAATCGAAGGAGGCGGAGGGGAGGGACCTCTCCTCGCTCGAGGTGGTCGGCTGCGGCGGGGCCCCTCTCGGCCGTGACGTCGCGGAAAGGTTTGCCTCGAAATTTCCGCACGTCCAGATCGTCCAGGTCTGAATTGCCACTGCTTAATATTTGGATTTTGGTCAGGCATTGTGAGTTGGATTCTTGAATCATTGGGTTGTGCAGGGATATGGGTTGACCGAATCTGGTGGGACAGCGACACAGACAATAGGGCCGGAGGAGAACCAGCGGTATGGGTCGGCGGGGAGGATTGAGCGTCTCCTGGAGGCGAAGATTGTTGACCCGGAGACGGGGGAGGCATTGGGTCCGGGGCAGAGAGGGGAGCTGTGGTTGAGAGGGCCATCCATCATGCAAGGTAATAATATATGCACATAGATTAGATTGGTAACTGCAATAGTAGTCATGCAATCTTTAGATAAAGGGCATTACACACTATCCTTATTTGCACTTCTGCGAGCAATCCCATTTCGCTAACAACGTATAAATTTCATTAGATGAAACATTTTTTTTTTGGAAAATAGGTATATTCAATTTATTGGAATATGGACTTTATTACATAAAATATATATCTTGAGAAAAAGTCAAAGCATATGAGGACTGTATGTGGGATTATCGCTAACATTTCTAGGTGATTTTTGTATTTGCTAAATAAAAGCAGATCCAAACAGGTCTCATAAGCATATGAGATTTGGAATCAAGAATCCTATCGTGTTTTGTGCATGGAGATAACATAATAGTATTTCCAAAATAGGTGGAAAGTTAGCTTTTATGAAAGCTGTTTCAATTGGTGCTTTTCGCCATAATCTACTAAACAAATAAAATGTTATCCAAATAGTACTTTAGATAAAGGAAGTAGCTTATTCTTGTTACACCTTGAAAGAAACAAATGTCAATCTAACAAAAAAGTGGAACAAGTAATAATATTTTTATACTTTTTTCTATTCAATTATTGAATTATGGCTGATGAATATAATTTGGTTTTCACTGGTTGGTTCACTACCTGATTCTAAAAACTTGAGTTTGGACCACATTAAACCATTTTTTAATGAGTGGAATACTGTTGATCTTCTCCAACAGGTTACTTGGGAGATGCCGAGTCGACAAGTACTACCTTGAATCCAGAAGGCTGGTTAAAGACTGGTGATCTTTGCTATTTTGATCAAGATGGTTTTCTTTTTGTCGTAGATAGGTTGAAGGAGTTGATAAAATACAAAGCATACCAGGTAGCTAACTGGTTTGCCAACTTTGAGTTTTTAGAAACTTTTTTTTTGCAGAAGAGTTTTCAATTTGTTATGACAAATGTTGCAGGTCCCTCCGGCAGAATTGGAGCATATACTTCAGGCCCATCCAGAAATAGCAGATGCTGCTGTGGTTCCGTACGTATGCAGTATCCTTGAGTTCTACATATCTATTCCTGATGTTGTATGCTCTTCTACAAGCATGCTAAATTCAGGATTTCAATTGTGTTTATCCACATGAAAATCCATATTTCAACATTCTTTTTTAAATAGTCCTTTGTGTCAATTCCAAAATTTTTTAATGTCTCGAAGGACAAACAATTGTGGGGTTGCAAATGTTGCACACATCATGGGAGCAAATGAGAATATAACATCATACAAGAAACACAAATTTACATGGTTCGAATGGCTATATTAGGACAAAATCTGAGGGAATCCTGAATCCTGTGGAAGAGACATGAGACTTACAAGAGACTCAAAACTCTCATGAAGTTTCTCTCTTAGTTATCCCTCTCAGCTCACTGTAGATGTCACTGCAATTGCATTGTTATAGCTGTACAAAATCTCTTTGCATGGGAGTATTGATAGAAAAACATCCCAACAATCTCCCCTACAATCTCTTAGCAAATTGTTATATTAAATCTTAGAGGTCATGTGCGGGAAGAAAAGGCGAAAAAAAAGTGTAAAAGACACTGAGAAGATGAATAGGTCCAACCTCTCCTCCTGTCCAAGCTTTATCTTTGTCCCATGTCAAAAGTCCTAATTACTCTCATAGATCGGTTGAATTAGAAAAACTCTTTTTATATATAATTAATTGACATTTCATACACTTTAAATCACATAAACATTTAGTCCATAAGAACTCATAATGCATCACATGCATATTCAAATAAATTAATATGAATTTGTCCATTTTGGAATTTTCCAATTGATCTGCTTCTGGTCTAGCTTCCAGTCCCTAATTGTACAGGGGCCAGTAGAAGATGCCTATTCTGGCAAATGGCTCCAATTGATTAACTGGTCATGGAGTTCATAGAAAAAGTATGATAAGAATTTTCTCTTCAATAAGATTCCATCATCATCATCATGATGCCCATTTTTAAAATAAAAATCTTCTGGCACTTATTTGTTATGTTATCCTTTATGTAGTGTATACACAGATCAAGGGAGATAACAGTGAATGGGTCAGTGATTGTTTATAAGACTACCTAATATTTCCAACTTTTAAGACAATCCCAATTTCTCTCTAATATCATCTGAAAAAGATAATGGAGGTTGAATTGATAAACTTTCTTCATTTTTATTTTATATTCTTACTGTTCATCACTCTGTATGTGATTTTTCTTCGTGGTTTAATTTTCATTTCTCCCCCATTTTGCTTATTGTGCATCATGTAATTGTTTTGTGTTTTTGTGTAATAACAGGTACCCCAATGAAGAATCAGGACAGATACCCATGGCATATATCGTAAGACAACCTGGGAGCACTCTTGATGAGAAAAAGGTCATCAATTACGTCGCAAAAAAGGTACGTTTTGTTCACATTTTACAATATAACTTTATATTCGTGAAGCTCATGCAGCACAAACGAATTTCTCATGACATGCTGAAAGTAGAACACATATAGGATTTATATATCAGATTAATTTCTTTAATACTGATTATGCAGTAATGGATGAATGATACTGGAAAAGTACTTTGATGGCTTGAGAAATAGAAGTTTCCGTGTATAGGGATAAATTGATGTCGGCGGGTGTGGATTAATGTTTCAGCGTTGTATATGGTATATCTGTTTTGATGGACATGATCTCAGCATCTATAATAGAAACCCTTGGGGCTAGTCTGTCAAGGGGATAATTGGTGGGATAAAAGGATAGGTGGGGAGAGAACAACTTATCATATTATAAAAAAATAATATGGATAAAGTGCAGAAAATTTTCCCTTGAAATTAAAATTTGGATTTTTTGTTTCACCTAAAGCGTAGAATAACATTTATCACATGTTTTTGTCTTGCTTTTGTAAAATTCATGTATGGTAAAAATTGATGGACCTTTTATTACCTAAACTCCTTTTGTTGAGAAGAAACCAAAAATTCCTTAGATAGGAAGACAACATGAAAAAACAATTAATTTTCATGTTTTGTGATTTTGTCCTAACTCTCTTTCCCACATGGAGAAACTTAGAAATCCTACATAAACTGAGGCATGCTCAGCCAATAATGTGTAAATAACACACATCAGTCATGTGTGTTAGCAACTGACTGCAGCTGTAGCTATGGTGGTGATCTGTTCACTAATGATATCAAATGGTCTCCTTTGCATTTATACTTTCATGTTGTCAACTAAAGAAGTAGATCTGCATACAATCTGATATGTTCAATGAATTTAATTTCTGATATCAGTCATGGATTTGTTACAACTAATGTTTCATCTTCCCGAAAACCTATCTTTCATATCAAAACTGTCCAATGCAGGTTGCACCCTACAAGAAAATTCGCCGAGTTTCATTTATAAATGCAATACCAAAGTCCCCAGCCGGAAAGATTTTGCGAAGGGAGCTTGTCAATCTTGCTTTGAGTGGTACCCTATCCAGATTATGATCCCCAACTTTATTCGTCCATTTATCCCGTTCACGGCACAAGCATGCATTGGAATGTAGCATATACCATGTTAGGCAACGTGATGACTGCAAATGTGGCTGCAGCAGTAATTTATTTTTCATTTTGTTATTAACGAGTATGAATAAATATTATATACATGCCCAATCAACCAAGTTGGGGCCAAACAGTGGCAAAATTGTATACATGCACATGTATACAGATGCATAAAGCATGTGTAAATAATGTGTAAATAACACACATCAGTCATGTGCGTTAGCAATTGACTGCAGCTGTAGCTATGGTGGTGACCTGTTCACTAATGATATCAGATGTAATAGAGGATGGGCAATGGAAGGAGCAGTTTCTCTGAAAAGTGTTCCCTGATTTTTGGGTTGAGTTTATATGACATCAGCCAGTCCCACTAAAGTCTCGGGATGGATGTTCTCATTGGGTGTGGGAGGGATCTGTCGCTGACAGACCTTCCACTTCAGATATTTATTAACAGCTTTGTCCTATGTCTTGTACCCATATGAAGGTGGGATGGTAAAACCTTTGGCATATCCCAGTCATTCCAAAGGTTCTGTTTTTCATGTGGAAATTAGTATGAGATAGATTACCTACCCATTTGTACCTGGATCGTATAGGAATATATATGGATAGGAGCTGTGCTATGTGATGCTGGGGAGGAGACGTCAACTCACCATTTTACTCAATGTGAGTTTGCTGCAGATTGCTGGAGGTATATCTCAATTCACCTGAGGCCATACCATTTTTTGTGGTTGGAATCAAATTGGCGGAAGGTTTTAGAAGATGGTCATTGGAAATTGGACCCTTATGGTCATGTTAAGAAAGCTTTCCTCTGTATTTTACTATGGAGTATTTGGAAGATGAGGAATGAGGTAGTGTTCCAGAACTGTAAAAAAGATGTTAAATGGATGGTTCTTAGGGCACTCTCTTTGACCTCAGAATGCATCAAGTTAAAACAGAACAAGGTATGTTTGCAGGAGAGGTTTTTGGAAATCCAACAAAATGCTGATGAGTTGATGGGAACTTTGGAGACGGGTAATCAACAAATGCACAAAAAGTGTATATTATTATTGATGGCAGTGTAAATTCTGTGACTAGTCAAGCTGGAGCAGCGTTTGTAGTGGCTTCTGGCGAGATTACTGGTCCCAATTGGAGAGTCTTAGGTGCAGGTTTTTCAAGTTGGCCATGGAGTACTCCAATCCGAATGGAGGCTGAGGCCATAAAGCTTGGAGTTCAGTTTGCAAGGGAAAAAGGTTTTTGTGATTTAGTTGTGTGTTCAGATTCAGAAGATTTAGTGAATCTCCTGAGGAGTTCTATGGAAGGACTACCATCTCTTCAACAGATTATAGCAGCTATGTGTGGATGCAATTCTGCAGTAGCCAGGATTATCTTTTATAAAGCTAGTAGAGAGTTTCGTGCAGCTGAGGCTTTGGCCAAGTATGCAAGGAGATCACAGCATGGACTGTTAGAGGCATTATTAGATGATGATGATAATATTAGGTATATTTTGAGTCCTCATGTTCATAGTATTAAGGCTTGTATAGAGGTGTCCCAGATGTTATACACAGATCTGGATGTATACTCTTTTTGATACAAATGAAGTTTGAGCCCCTGTGAGCAAAATTGTTCATTCACCTTTCAAGGTTCGAACAATAAAAAAGGAAGGCACCAAAGGTCTACAAGCCGAAGAATAAGAAGACAAAGTTACCTCAAGGTTCTAATGTGTAGATGGTTGCAGATGATGTTATGATTTGTGTCATTGTACAACACATTTGATGTGCTGTTAATGTGTTTTTTTACTATTTCAATGTGTTTGTGAACTTTATTTTACATTGATATGAAGTTTGATGTTATTATATTTACGTGGTTCATCTAATAAAGACATACTACAATTTTCAAATACATATCACATTTTAGATACAATCACAATTTTAAATTCAAATAACTTTTCGTTTGACAATGACTACAGGTTTTCAAATACATATCAAATTCAGATACATTATAAATCCAGGTATTAAATAAGGTATCCATTAGATACAATCGAACAATCTTGATATATGTATGGTTAAACATATTCAAGTTCATATATTCATCATATCTGAAGATACAGACACCAAGGTACCTGTTAGATATAATTCACATATTCATCACATCTGAAGATACAATTCACCTTTAAATATGTCTAAACATATTTGTAGATACAGAAGACAATTTCAGATACAGCCGAAGAATCTTGATATATGTGTGGTTAAACAAGAAGCCTGATTATTTCACAAACACATCCTAATAGCCATATATATATTTCGCACACTTTACATTTCCACAATCAAAGCAAAATCATATATTTGTTATAGTCGTATGATCGGTTGATGAATGATTTGAATAAATTCCATAATAGAGTTCTCCGGAGCATGTTTGAATGCATTTGATTCAAATCCATTATATTATGTGCACAGTAGATCTGTACTGGGGATAGTATGCTCGGTTTCTTCTTTGTTCAGCAACTCTGTCTTTTTGGGCTTCTACATTGTACATATTTGAATTTGAGTTGTAAAATCATTTTTTTGTGTAATTATATTGATATAACATCCGGGTGTAGTTAAAATAGCTAATTCATTGACATACACATGCATTTTGTTAATTAAGATACACATGTATCTTAAAATTAAATCAAGAGTTCCTAAACAAATATCAGAGAGATCAAAACCAAATATACCATGTATATTTCAGATACATATAAATAGCAAGAACACGCACCAAAAAATGCTATCAGATGTTTGTAATTTTAGATACAGCCAATGGATTTAAACATGTTTCATACAACAATTTCAAATACAGTTGATTCAAATACATATAATGTTGAAAAAAACATTAATCTATTATCATCAAGGGATTTACAAAAACAGTTGAGTATTCCAAAATATAATATTAAACTTTTTAATACACTATACATTCTGATTCATGTCTACTCCCTAATAGCATGTAATGTAACTAATGGGATATATGCTGCTTCCTAATTGCTTCAGATTCATATTCATTTGGTAACAGGTTTTCAGATACATGTTCAACTGATTAAGATACATGGTTTGTTTACAACAAAAAAAGATATTTCATCAAACCAATGCATGCAAAATCCTCATATGACATTCATATGACATTTCAAATATTTCATTTGGCTACTATTAAATACTCATTCAATCAGATTTTGTTTCAATGAATGATGAAACAATTGCACATTATAGACATTCTCAGTTATGTCCTTTATTTATGCTTTGTTTTCTCAGAAGTGAAATTTGCACGCGAGTAAACCCTAAATAATAAAAAAATGTAAATTCTTTTTTCCTTAAATCTAGATACACTGGTAGATGAAGAGAATGTATCAGAAACATTCTCATAATATATTAGAGAGTAATGAGATGCTTCCAAACCAAAATAAAAAATAAAAACAATTCATATGCACATTATTTTTTTTTATTCAGATGCATGTATATGAATATCTGATTTCAAATAATTTTTTTTGGGATTTCAGATGCAAGTATTACGAGGTTGTATCAAATTTTAAAATCATAAGAAGGGTAGTTATGTCATTGTCATTTTAGTGGTTTGAAAAATCAAATAGGGAACCAATAGGAGAGTGTCACCTATTGGGGCTCACAAATGATACCTAATTTCTAGAGCCCAAGTAGCAACACTGTTTTTTTATTATATATTTTTTGAAGAATGGTGCTCTACAAGGATTTAATCCCTTAATCTTCTTTCACAAAGGTGGGAGGTGCTTGCTGATTTTACTAAATCTCAGTTTGCACTGTTACACTCAATTTATCTTAATTTCTTACCATCTAAAATGTAGTTCAGTATGTACCTTGTTAGAAATCCAATGCAACATATATATCATCTATATCGTTAAATTTTTTCATACATTTATTAAAAATGAGTTCATTCAATTTGAAATAGAGCGACGTATAATTTTTATCGAAATATATATCTTATTAAATGTTATTTACTAGGGAAAAATCCATATAACCCTCTATAAAACTGACTAAAATCCATATAACCCCCTAACTTTTCTTAAAATCCATACAACCCTATGAAAACACTTAGTAAATCTAAATAACCCTCTGAATAAAATTTACATTTATAAATAATGAATATTTTGTGAATATTATGTTTGGTTAATCCTGTTAAAAAAACACAGTATACCAAAAAAACCTACAATGTGTTAAAAATGTGAAAAATCTTATATAAATAATGATTTTATATCTCCGAACAGGATTTTATAATATATTAAGAGAGAGTAAAATCGTCATTTTATAGAATTTTTTATATTTTAACATATTATAGTGATTTTTTTATTATATTATGTTTTCATTTATGGTTAACCAAATATAATATTCATAAAATATTCATAATTTATTAACGAAAATTTTATTCAAGAGTTATTTGGATATACTAGATGTTTTGAGAGGGTTATATGAATTTCAAGAAAGATTATGTAATTATATGAATTTCATTCAGGTTTCAAGGGGGTTGTATGGATTTTTTCCTATTTATTATTTATAAAAATAGAATGTGTGTTCCGGACAATAAAAATGAACTTTAACATGATGGTCTGGTGAGGGTGCGATCATACCAGCACTAATGTACCGGATCCTATCAGAACTCCGAAGTTAAAAAACTTCCCACTTTCGCCTTAAGGACCAAGTAAAGCTCCTCCTCAGCCATTTTCAAGAATGGGGCGCGGGTGACATACAGTTTGTTTTATCCACAGTATCGAAGGGAGATTGGTTCACCAGAGGGTTGGGTATTGGTGGACAGGAAATGTAGGTGGGAGAAGGGAGACCGGGACGGAGGAGGACGGTGTTTCCGATGCAATGGTCTAGGTCACTGGGCAGTGGATTGTAGGGAACCCCCAAAATGTTGGGTTTGTGGTAGATGGGGACACAGAAGTTCGGTCTGCCGACAGAGGGTGTGAGAGGGAGGATCAATGGAGGTGCGGCGGGCGGAGAGGGAGACTGTTCCGCTGAGCCCGAATCCTTACCCGCTGGGGTCGGGCCAGATTTCGGAGGTGGCGGTTCCATGGTCGGCGGGGCTGGAGGAGAGGGAGGAGAGGTTCAGCAGGAGTGTCTTGGTGAAGTGGGAGGGGGTGCAGGGGGCTATCTGGAAGGAGATTGAGCAGGCAATCTTCCGGCGGTGGAATCAGACGCCACCATTCCAGTTATGGCCTTTAGGGCCACGGAGGGCGATGATACGCCTTCCAAGTCTCTCTATGAAGAATATGTTCATTAGAAAAGGAGGCCTGCTCTATAGCTTGGGCAGAGCCGCTTTTTCGATTTGTGACCATGGGGTGGGAACGACGGAGGCAGAAGGGAAGAAGGTGGTGGTAGAACTGAAGGGGGTTCCATTGCTTTGGCGTTCTGAGGAGGTGTTGCGCCAGGTGACCAAGGGGTGGGGCCATCTTATGGAGGTGTCGGAGGTGGAGGATGGGTCACAGGAGTTTCCGATACTACGGGTGGGCTTGTGGATGAACTCGCAGGTCACGGTGGAACCAAACCTTTGGTTAAACCTAAATGGTTGGCGAGTTCTGATCCAGGTTAAGATGGCGGTTCCGAGCGACAGAAGGTCCTTTGTGGAGGCCGTGGTGGGGAAGGTGGGGGAACGGGGCGAGGGGAGGAAGGAGGGATCACGGCTATGGGATAGACGGGTGGAGACCGAGAAGTGCCCTGTGTTCGCAGGGGGAGCTACCATTCGACCCGGGGTGGAAAGGGCAAGTCGGGTTAGCTCGGTTGAGTCGGTCCAGGAGGAGGGACGACAGAAGGGGAACGAGTTGAAGGAGCTCAAAAAGGTGGCAGAGGAGGAGTTACACAGATTTGGAAGGGAGCAGAGAGAAAGCGTGGTAGTTGGAACTGTACCTGTCTCAGCTGCTCTGACTTTCCTTCCAAATGTCAAATCAGCGGCGGAGAGGACCATTCGTAGGGCAGGCGTGTCCTCTCATCCTGGGCCAGCGGCGCCTCCCAAGCCAATGGTGCCTCGCGAAGTGGTTTCTGTGATACCTAGAGCTTCTGAGAAGGGGATGTTGGTTTTTGGAAAATCTGAAGAAGGGGTACACGTGGCAGATGTAGGTCCCATATTAGGGGGTAGTGGAGGTCAAAACTCTCCTCACATGGGCCTAGAGGACTCTATCAGTGGGGAAGGCCAGACTCATTATCACTGCAGGGATGGGATTTTACCCTTTTATGGGTCCTTTCTGCATGGGCCCCCGTGAAGCCCAAATAGGTCTGTTTCATCTAATCTGGGCTCCAAGCCCGAAGGGATAAGTGGGGGTTCCTGGGCTTGTTACATGGATGACGGTGGACATGTTTCTTGGGGATGGTCTCCTTATCCTTCACGCATTTTGGAGAGGGTGGCTTGTGACTCATCGGTTGGAGAGGGTGGTTTAGAAGAGGTGGAAGTGTATGATGGAGGACAAGATGCGAAGGAGGAGGAGGAGCCTCAGGGCGCGGCCGGAAAACTTAAATCCATAGTGATCAATTCTCTGGAGCATTGTTCAAGATCAAGATCGTTTCATACAGGGTGGAAGCAGATAGCGGAGGATCGGGTCTCGGACGGGAGGACGGGAGTCAGGCACTCCAGGTGGGTGATGGGAGGGACAGGGCTCACTGCCAAGAGTCTTAGAGGTGGCGAGGGCGCAGAGGGAGGAGTGCATGCAGGGACAGGAGGTTGGAGGAGAAGAGGTGGCTTGGAGGAACTATGTTAATTCACCGGGGTGTGATAAAGGTTCCGAAGCTGGGTTCCTGTCGGGGTCACCCATCTTCAAGGGCAGACTTAAAGAATTTCTGTCCGAGGCAATGTTCGAAGGGGCGAGGGAGGAGGCTAGAGCAGGAAGTGGCTATTAGAGAGCAGGAGCGGAGGGAGGCCGGGGTCCCAGTTATTTTATGTTTAATATCCTTTGTTGGAATGTTCGTGGTTTGCATGATCATAGGAAGAAGGCAGTTGTTAGGAAACATATTGTTAGGCAGAAAGTGTCTCTCTGCTGTCTCCAAGAGACTAAATTGGAGGTGGTTTCACAAGCAGATGTCAGGGCATTGAGTGGGGGTGCTTTGTCCAAGTTTGTGTTCAAACCTGCTCATGGTGTTTCGGGAGGCATTCTGGTGTGCTGGGATGAGAGGCGTTGGGAGATGGAGGACATGAGGATTGGTGAATTTTCTATCTCGATAAGGTTGGTTTACAAGTCGTCAATATGGAGGTGGGTGTGTTCAGGGGTGTACGGTCCTAATGATGATGCAATGCGGTATAGGCTATGGGAGGAGCTCAGCTTGGTGAGGGATGAATGGCATATGCCTTGGTGTATCTTAGGAGACTTCAACATCACTAGATATGAGGAGGACCGTAACCGTGCGGGTCCAGGGACAGCAGCAATGGAGAGTTTCTCTAATTGGATTGATCGAGAAGGCTTGCTTGATATCCCGTTGGCAAATCAAGTGTTCACATGGAGTAGCTTGAGAGAGGTACCATCACTGGAGGAAGGTCACCCTTTGTGCTCTCTAAAGGGGCTCCCGAGAGTAATCTCGGATCATTCCCCACTGTTGCTGTCTTGTGGGGACAGCGAGCATCGCCCTTCGATCTTCCGCTTCGAGAACTGGTGGCTGTTGACCCCGGGGTTCAAGGAATTGGTCGAGAGGTCATGGAATTTAGCGACAGGGGTGTTACGGGGGGCTAGAAAGGTGAATTTCAAGCTTAAAAGATTGAAGCTTTGTCTGAAGAGATGGAACAAGGAACAGCTGAGGCAAATGAGAGATCGTAAATTCAGTTGGAGGAGCAATTAAAGGTGTTCGAGGGGTGGGAAGAAGCGGGTTTGCTTTCGGATGAAGATAGGAGCAAGTGGTCTACGCTCAGAACTGAATGGACGATGGACATTAGAAAGGAGGAGGAAGCTCGGAGGCAACGATCACGAGAGATATGGTTAAAGGGAGGGGATAACAATTCCAAGTTCTTTCATAAGGTCGCTAGTGGGAGGAGGAGGGTAAACAAAATAGTGCAGCTTCAGGTGGAGGGACAGAGAGTGGAAAGGAGGCAGGAGATAGAAGACTAATTGGTTGCTCACTTCTCGACTGCATTTAAAAGACACAATCGTTGGCGGCCTGCTTGGTTGGATGAAGACCTTGGAAGAATCCCGGATAAAAAATTAACAAAGTTGGAAGCTGATTTTGAGGAGGAGGAAGTCAAGGCGGCAGTGTTTGGGGCCGAGGCAGACAAGGCACCGGGTCCGGACGGTTTTGGGCTACGTTACTTCCAGGAATTCTGGGGGCTTGTGAAGGAGGACCTAATGGAGATGTTCCATGATTTTTTTGTTTCTTCTCAGGGGATAGGGAGTCTTAATGCTACCTTCTTGGTCCTAATCCCTAAACGGGAGGGTGCGACGGAAATCGGGGATTTTAGACCAATTAGTCTCGTAAATGGGAGTTACAAAATAGTGGCAAAGGTGTTGACCAATAGATTAAAAGAGGTTATTGGAGACTTGGTCGATGAGAATCAAACGGCTTTCATCCCGGGGAGGCTTCTGCAAGACGGGTACATGAAGGTTCAAGAATGCATCTCTGCCACTCACCGAGAGAAGAAGAAGGGTGTGGTGTTCAAGCTTGACTTTGCAAAGGCTTATGACAATGTTAACTGGGATTTCTTGTTTCATCTGATGGGGTGTCATGGATTCAAACCGAACTGGCTTCGCATGGTGAAAGCTTGCATCTCAACGGCAAAGGGGTTGGTCCTAGTTAATGGATCTCCGTGCGGCTTCTTTCACTTTGGTAAGGGACTCTGACAGGGAGATCCACTATCACCTCTTCTATTTGTTATTGTGGCAAATGCTTTTAGTAGAATGATGAGTTTGGCAGCCAATGGAGGGTGGGTGAAGGGGTTACAATGCGGTGAAGGGGGTTCTTTTGTTTCGCATGTGCAGTATGCCGATGAAACGATAGTTCTTAGTGAAGCGAGTGAAGAGGCGGTTCGAGGGGTGAAATTCGTTTGTCGGTGCTTTGAATTAGTATCGGGCCTTCAAGTAAATTTTCAAAAATGCTCAATTTCAGGGATACATGTGGAAGAGGGGCTTCTCTCGAGGTTAGCGAACATTCTCATGTGTGAGGTGAAACTTTTTCCTTTGATGCACCTTAGATTACCCTTGCATATTTCCCGACTGAAGAAGAACGAATGGACACCACTAGTTGAGAGGTTCGAAAAGAGATTGGAGGGTTGGAAAAGTTTGTTCTTGAGCATGGGGGGACGCTTGACTTTAGTGCAAGCGGTGTTGTCTAACTTGCCCATATATTTCCTTTCTATATTTAGAATTCCGAGAGGGGTATTGGGTAAGATGGAGGGATGTAGGCGTAGGTTCTTGTGGAGTGGGGCAAAAGAAGCGAAAAGGTGTATTCATTTAGTCAAGTGGGAGGTGGTATGCTCAAGTAAAAAGAAAGGGGGAGCTGGGATTCTTCAGTTGGATATCATGAATCGGGCGTTGCTCTTAAAATGGTTGTGGAGATGGGACTCTTGCCCGAACCTCATGTGGTGTCGGGTGGTTCGGGAATGCTACGGAGGCGGTGCATACACAAGAAGCAGATTCCCTACGGTTACAAGACATACTTCATGGATATGGAAGGGCATTTTGGCTGAACTGGAGTGCTTCTCCAAGGCGGTGTTCTGGAGCATGGGGACGGGCGAGAAGATCAGATTTTGGCACGATCATTGGATTGGAGACTGTGCTCTTAAGGAGCGTTTCCCCGAAATCTATCAAATCGCAAGACTTAAGCAAGGAGTAGCTAGTTTGTTTTGGAGAGATAGGGCGGGCAGGGGTATTGAGTGGTGAACCTGACGAGGGCCTTGCAGGTGGAAGAGATAGAAGGTTACGTTCAGCTTCTGGAGCTTCTTCAAGGTTGGGAGGGCAGATCGGCAGGGCCAGATCTAGCGGAGTGGAAGCCGGGGCGGCTGGCGGGTTTCAAGGTGAAGAGTGGCTACAAATGGTTACGTAGGATGGAACCATCTTTGACCATTACATCTGTGAAGAAACGAGAGGTTTGGGGTTGTAAAGCTCCGATCAAGGTGAGGTTCTTCTTATGGACTCTATATCAAAGGAGAATTCTCACTAAAACCAGGCTTGCAAGATGGATTCCAGGGATGGATCGGTCATGTGTATTTTGTGGGGAAGAGGACGAGTCTGCGGATCACCTCTTCACTTCGTGCCCAATGATACAAGGGGTGTGGAAGAAGCTCAAGTTTGCAACAGGGCTGGAGGTGGATTTTACAAATTTAGAAGGTATGTGGGTGGCAAGCAAGTGCATGCGTCGTATGAGTGATCGTTCGAAGAAGGCAAAGGTGTCCCAATTGCTAATACCAGCGATAGTGTGGGCGACATGACTGACTCGCAACTAGGTTTCGTTCAAGGGTCAACGTCCGTATGACGAAAACATTTGGGAGATGACCAAGGGGTTTATTCAGGATTGGAGAACCTATTGTATTGGGGAGGGTGATGTTAAATTCATGGAGGGTAGACTTGTATTAGATTAATTTTTTCCGATCGGGCCCACTTAGACTTGGTCCTTGGTAAGATCTCTCTTTTATCAAGGAGCAAGGGGTGTCGGTCTTCCTTCTTTATGTTTCTCTTGTAATTTGGGCTTTCGTTTTATTAATATAAGGTGATCGCCTACCATTAAGTAAAAAAAAAAAAAAAAAAAAAAAATTGATGGCCTGATGGGTCATCTCACTGGTTCTCGTTCACGTGGTCCAATCCGAAAACACACAACCTCAACAAATCACAAACCGTCAGTCCGAAATCCAACGGTCGAACTTCTCACCCCCCTAAAAGTTTTAAAAAAGCCAACAGGCATATAGTATAAACAATCGATATCTCCGAAAACTCACCTGTCAGACTCTTGTCCTCCCCGTCACTTGCATTGACCCGCGGGTAATCACTCCTAATATTGCACCTCCCGCAAACCAGATCAATCCAACGATCAAACGGTGAAAAACCAGTTCCACGAAATCGCAAAACAGAGAAATGCTATTCTCACTCGCGAGCCCCGCTGCAACACTGATCCGCTCCCCCTCCCCCACACACATTCAGACACCGTCTTCTTTGTAGCGCGAATCCTTTTCTTTTTCATACGATCTCCAATTCTTCGATCAAACCCTAATCAATGGCGGAATCGATTTCTTCATCTCCATCAATCGATCCGGCGAGCGGTTACTGCCACGAAACGAGGACCTTCCACAGCCTCCGCCCTCCGGCCCCTCCCCCCCGGCGTCCACCCCCCTCTCCATCACCTCCTACGTCTCCTCCCTCCTTCTCCGCGGCCCCCCTCCTCCGGGACTCGCCGCTGTCATCGAGTCCGGCACAGGCCGCCGCCTCACCTACCCGGAGTTCGCCTCCCGCGTCGAGACCCTCGCCGGCAACCTCCGGTTCCGGCTCGGACTCTCCAGGGGCGATGCCGCGTTCGTCCTCGCCCCGGCCTGCCTCGAGATTCCCGTCCTCTACTACGCCATCCTCACCGTCGGCGCCGTCGTCAACCCCGCCAATCCGACCAGCACGGCCTCTGAGATCTCCCGCCAGATCCAGCTCAGCCGCCCCGTCGTCGCCTTCGCCACGTCGGCCTCCGCCCGCTCCCTCCCCGGCTCCGCCGCCCTCCGCACCGTCCTCATCGACTCGGACGAGTTCCGGTCCATGATGGTGACACGTGTCGTGCCACCCTCGCCCGCCGATCCGGCGGCCGAGATCCTCCAGACCGACCCGGCGGCGATCCTCTACTCGTCGGGAACCACCGGCCGGGTCAAGGCGGTGGTTCTGACCCACCAGAACTTGATCGCCTATACTGTCGGGCAAGTGTCGAAGCGCGATTCGAAGCCAAAACGGGCAACGCCAATGGCGGTGCTTCTGACAGTGCCGATGTTCCACGTATATGGTTTCAACTTCTGTCTGAAGACGATCGCGATGGGGGAGACGTTGGTGGTGATGGGGAGGTTCGAGATGGGGGCGGCGCTGAAGGTGGTGGAGAGGTTTATGGTGTCGTACATGCCGGTGACACCGCCTCTGGTGGTGGCGCTCGTGAAGTCGAGGGAGGTGACGGGGAGGGACCTCTCCTCGCTCGAGGTGGTCGGTTGTGGCGGAGCCCCTATCAGCCGCGATGTCTCTGAACGTTTCGCCTTAAAATTCCCTCACATACAGATGGTCCAGGTCTGAATTGCACGTGCTTATCGTTCGATTTTTGGTCACTGTGAGTCAGAGTTATGATCATTGCGTTGTTCAGGCATATGGGTTGACTGAGTCGGGTGGGGCGGCGACCTTGACGATAGGGCCGGAGGGGAACCAGAGGTGTGGTTCGTGTGGTAGGCTCGAGCAGAACCTGGAGGCAAAGATTGTCGACCCAGAGACAGGAGAGGCACTGGGTCCTGGGCAGAGAGGGGAGCTGTGGTTGAAAGGGCCAACCATCATGCAAGGTAATAAATAGTATATGCACATTGATTAGATTGGTAATTGCAATAGCAGTCATACAATCTTTTGTGCTTTCTGTGGATCTCTGATTGTCACATAATTAAATTGGTGCAGTGAATAGTCTGAAGTAGTCTTATTGAGTATGACCCATGGGAAAGAATCACATGGAGTTTTAAAAAAGGCAATGCATTTGTGTTTCATTGGTTTAGGAGCGTTTAGTTTAGCCCTTGTTTGTTTTCCGAATTAGATAGGAGCGCGATTGGAAATGGTATAGGATTTATTCTCAAAGGCTCTTTGGGGTGAGGTGTAAAGGCTGGACAAACTGGAATAGCATAAAAAACCCGTCTTTAGCGGGAATAAAGTATGATAGTTATGCCTAAGTTTGTATAAGTCCTGAATTCTGATAGTAATTCTAAGGGGGTTTTGGAAGGCCTGTCTATCCTAAAAAAACACTGAAGACAAAAGTAAGATAACATCATAATAAAAATGTAACCAATAAAAAGCTACCCCAATAGCTATCTATCCTAGAATACAATTTATTCTGATTCCTGAATAAGCTTACGTCACACCCCCAAATGTGGGAAAAAAAACCTTCGAATGAAAATTCAACTTACTATATAAATGGTAACACTTTATTCAGCTTTCTGACTCTGCTTCAGTGCTATCTTTTGGACAATACTTAAAAAAAAACCAATTCTTATTCCTTCTTAAAAAAAAAAGAAAGACAGCAAACAAAATGTCAAACAACTAGAACCTAGTTTGAATAGAAGCATTGTTCTACCTTATTCTCTTCCATTACCAAATTGCTGAATGTATATTTTGGTTTTCATTTGTTAGTTAGCTACCTTATTTCATTCCATTACCAAAGACTGCATCAAACCTTTTTCTTTTTAATGAGTAGGATATTCTTGATTCGCCCCTGCAGGTTACCTGGGTGACGCTGAAGCAACAAATGCTACTTTGAATTTGGAAGGATGGTTAAAGACTGGTGATCTTTGCTATTTTGACGAAGAAGGTTTTCTTTTTATTGTAGATAGGTTGAAAGAGTTGATAAAATACAAAGCATACCAGGTAACTAGCTGGTTCGCAAAACTCAGGTTTCTAGAAAACTTTTTGTCAGAGGGTTTACAATTTATATTTGCAATGTTGTAGGTCCCTCCAGCAGAATTGGAGCATGTACTTCAGTCACATCCAGAAATAGTAGATGCTGCTGTGGTTCCGTATGTATATAGCAACATTTTGGTTTCTAGATATCTGTTTGTAATATTATGTCATTTCCAAATATGATAAAATTTTGAAATCATCTTCTCTGTATCAAATCAATTTCAATTTTATCAAATGTCCGGAAGGACACATATAAATTTGGTTGAATAAAATAAAACAAACTCTGTACAACTTATATAAGGATTTAGCCCATAAACTATCATACTGTATCACATGCGTATCCAAACAAGTAAATATGACGGGGTCCAATTGGAAAACCTTGGAATTCTTTTTGGCAAATAACTCCACATTGTATCTGTAGTGAATAGCTATTGTAATTAAAGTGAAGGCATTGGGTTAAGTAGTCATGGGAGCTCATACAATATTTCAATAAATGTGATCATCATGGCTGTGCCCCATTAATTGATAATCATTTTATGACAATTATTTATTCTCCTTTATGTAAGGTGTACCTGATGACCTGGATTTATTATTGTTTGGACGACTGCCTAGTATTCCAACTTCCGGGACAGAATGCCAATGTTAATATATCTTCTTAAATCATACTGAAAAAATAATGAAGTATAAATTGGGAAACCATCTTTATTTTTGTCTTTCATTCTCACTGCCAATTTCCATCACTGCTGCCAGAATATATGTATTTCCATCACTTTGCTTGTGCCCAATTCTTCCCCTGTTCCCCATTCATTAAGTTTGCCTCATGTAATTGCTTTATGTGATTACAGGTACCCCCACGAAGAATCGGGGCAGATACCCATGGCATTTGTTGTAAGACAACCTGCAAGCACTCTTGATGAGAAAAAAGTCATGGATTACGTCGCAAAACAGGCATGTTTGGTTCTAAATGTAACTTTGTATTCCTGCAGGACAAACTTTTCTTCTTATAAAGCTGCTGAAAGTTGAACACATGATTTTATATTTCTATTTAATTTTTATAAAAGTGATTATGCAATGAAAGATGATTGATACCGGAAAGCAAACTTGGTTAAAGGAATAGAAGTTTCCATGTATACTATACTGCCAAATTGATGCCAATGGTTGGGAAATAATTTGTCATCATGGGATAGAGCATATCCATTGATATATCTTTTCTCAACATCAATAATATAAATTCTTAGGAATATGTTGACATTTTCTTGGTTGTTCAAACTACTACTTTACGTTTGACAAACCAAATCCCTCGTAAAGCAGGATGCAGAGTAGATAGGAAGACCAAATGAAATTTTCTTCCCATCTGGAGAATCAGGGAGATCCTACATAAACAGTGACATGTTAAGTGAATAATGTTGAAAGAACTTGTACCAGTCATCTCTATGCAAGTAGCTGAACCTGTAGTTATGGTCGTGACATGATCACCAATGATAGTATCTTGGTATTGATACCAATATATTGATATAGATATTTTAAACCATGTTGGCCCTGGCGAGGAACCAATTACCAAACGAGACCTCTTTAATTTCCACTCTCATGAATTTTCTCAATATCTAAAGTGTCTCTTTCCTGAAAACCGACTTTCATTTTGCAAACTATCTGCTCACTGCTGCAGGTTGCACCCTACAAGAAAATTCGCCGGGTTTCTTTTATACATGCAATACCGAAGTCCCCAGCTGGAAAGATTTTGCGAAGGGAGCTTGTCCATCTTGCTTTGAGTGGCACCCAATCCAGATTATGATTAACAACTTCATTCGTCCATTTATCCCATCCACATCACAAGTATGATTATGCTTCTTGCCATTCTTGTTTCTATTTATTCATGCTTGTTTTCATATTATGCACCCCAGTACGTCCATTGAAACTAATATGTGTCTGCAAAAAATAAAACATAAACTGCATAGGAAATCATTCTGAACAAAGTTCAATGTATATGCTTATTATACACACACACACACACACACACACACACACCTTATCCAGATTATGATTTACAGTTTCTTTCTTCTATTTATCCCATCCATATCACAAGTGGTATGCTCATATACCTCTTGCCTTCTTTATTTTTGTTTCTAATTATGCTTATTTTCAGATTTTGCGTGCCTTACATCCAATTGAACTAAATTTATAGTTACAAGAGTACAACATAACCTGTATAAAAGGTCATTTGTATAAAAGATGATCAATAAATACTTGTTTTCTATGTTCTATCTTTTGTTTACAAAATTAGTTTAAGTTATTAGAGGCAAGGACAAAGTGCAGAAATAGATGAGGATCCTTTGGAAACGCGTTTCCAAACGTATCCTTACATTTTGCTTTACAGAAATCATATTTGATAACTTTTTCTAGATGTCTCAAGCTTTTGAAGAAGGAAAATATTAGACATAAGCCCCCGCCAGCCTGCCCACAATCCATAACACTCCCCCCCCCCCCCACCTCCCGTTTGGGGTGGAACAGAAGCATGGAATAAAAAAGAATACAAGAGATTAACAAAAAAAAGTTGTTTGTTTTGTTAACATAAACCTTGATATCTCTGTCTGGATATGCTAGGATAAAACCTGATAACTATTCTCAGAAAAATGCTAGAATTGCTTATCAGGGTTGTAGGAGGCAAATCCGACCAGGACAGAGAATAAAAAATAAGATGTAGTATGGCCTAAGGAATAATCAAAGTATGGCCCATCTCGCAACCCACAGGCCCACGAGGCAGACCACGAGCTCGGGTCCATCGGGCAACACCGAGATGAGGTACCTATGCTCGCAAGGCGTGTGGGCCTGACAAGCCCAGACGTGGGAAATAAGAAAGACGAAGGAAAGTCAGGACGAGCAAGTCATGTGCCCAGCTACAGCTTAACGGAGATAAATGTGCCCGACTGGAGTGTTGAAGCCATGTCGCGAAACCATGAGAACGGCTAAGACCATAGCAACTCACCTCGGTCGAATGACAGATCGGGGTTCATGATCGAACGACAGGCCGGTCATGAGTTTCTTCCCCAAGGCGAGACGGTTAACAAAAGGAATATCATCTGACACCAAAAAGGACAATGCGTCAGAGAAACCGTTATAGGATGATGATGATCCCTAGACGCGACGTGTCCGAAATCCGTAGGCCACGTAGGAGATTCCATAATGTGTTATGGCCACTCTCTAAGGCCTTGATCGGCGTGCCCTAATCCACTATAAAAGGGAGGATATCACTCCCTCTTAAGGTATGCGAAAATCCGAGACTCAAACTCCTCTAAAAAAGTTCAAGTATTCCAAATTCTTCTTCTTCTTCTCTCTATGGAGAAGTGGTACTGACTTGACCGTTGGAGGGGCGTTAGTCGGCACCACACTGGTGTGAGTGGCAGGTACATGAAGGCCAGGACCCAGAAGGAGTGGAGGATCTCGGCGACCTCATGAAGGTCCAGATGTAGACAGGAGAGTCAATTCAGGCGTACGTGGACCGTTCTGCCTCCTTATATTCGAGGTAGATCGGTGTGACTCAAACGCTACGATAATGGCGTTTAGAAATGGCTTGCTGCCGAAGCATCACCTGCGTAATTCCTTGGTGAATAAGGTCCCGGAGTCCCTTAGTGAACTCATGTGCAGGGCAGAAAAGTATGCCAAGGTCGAGGATGAGGCCATCTCTTCACGGCCCCAAGCCGTCGTTGCGGTTACAAAGAATCCTGCACCAAGGGAGGACAAGGGGCGAAAGTCACGCGTCGATCAGAAAAACGGCCTGACCGCCAACGAGGTCCGGGAAAAGACGTACACGAAATTTACTCTGCCCCTTGTGCAGATTTTGGAAAAAATCAAGCACGCTCTATTTTTCCAGTGGGCACCTCCCATGAAAGGCGACCCGGCCACTCGGGACAAGGGATTAAAATGCGACTACCATAGAGACTTCGGGCATCAAACCGAAGGCTGCCGAACCTTGAAAGGGTTCTTGGAATCCCTGGTCCGCAAGGGAAAACTTCGAGAATTCATTGAGCCAAGAGAAGAGAACAAGCTGGAGAAGCACGTGGTGGCCGTGGGGCCCTCGCACGCCGCAGGGGTCATCGATGTGATATGTGGAGGACTACCACAAGTGACGGAACCCAAGTCATACGTGAGGATGGCCAAGCGCAGTTCGAAACATCTAGAGATTATGCAAATCGATCAGGAAGCGAAGCTAGCACCAAAGAAAGCAAGGGCCGATGACCCAGGGGTGATTTCGTTCTTTGACGATGACCTCGCCGGGATAATTGTACCACACAGCGACGCCATGGTCATCACATTGCGGATCGCAAATTTCAACGTTAAGCGCATACTCGTCGACACTGGGAGTTCAGTTGACATATTGTTCATGCAGGCATATCTGAAGATGGGGCTTAAACCTTCTAGCCTGGAACCGATGAGGGAGCCGTTGATAGCTTTCAACGGTAGCCAGGCAGTACCGTCCGGGCGCATAACCCTGCCGGTGCGGGCAGGAGACGAGACAGTCATGACAGAGTTTATAGTCATGGACCTGCGTTCACCTTACAACGCAATTGTGGGACGCACGTGGCTGGGCGCGATGAAGGCCATTCCATCTACCTACCATCAGAAATTGTGCTTCCCGTCCGCCCAAGGAATTATGCAGATACAAGGTGACCAATTTGCTGCGAGACAGTGTTATGCCGTAGCGACCTCCGGAAAAGCCAGTGTCGAAGAGCAGACCGGAGAGGAGGGTGACATCCACCCTAAAAGATAGCAATTTTTGAAGGATCGGGTACAGGCCGATGACGCCCGACCCGATCCCGCTCAGCGGGTGGTGGAAGATTTGGAAAAAATAGTCATCAACCAAAACAGTCCAAAAAATAGTACATCGGTATTTGGTGATATCCTGAGTATGCATCCATCAAGCTCATTAGTTCATTGCCCGATGAGGCGTCCACCAGTTGGTCTATTTTCGGGAGAGGAAAACTATCTTTTGGACATGCGCTGTTCAAATCGGTGAAATCGACGCAGACGCGCCACTTCTTGTTCTTCTTTGGCACAACCACCGTGTTGGCCAGCCAGTTTGGGTATCGAAATTCCCGTATAAAACTGGCCACCAATAGCTTTTCCTTTTCCTCTTTTATAGCTTCTGCGTGGACGGGGGCCACTCGTCGTTGTCTCTGTTTGACGGGGCAGACCGTCGGGGAGATGTGCAACCGATGGGATATCACCTCCGCGTCAATACCCGGCATTTCGGACGGCGTCCAAGCAAACATATTTCTGTACTCACGGAGTAACTCTATCATTCTCTCCCTCTCGGCCGGGTTCAGCGTGGTCCAGATAAGGAAGTACTTTTCTGGACTTTTTTGGTTGATGACTATTTTTTCCAAGTCTTCCATGACTCGTTGAGCGGGATCGGGTCGGGCGTCATCGGCCTGTACCCGATCCTTCAAAAATTGCTATCTTTTAGGGTCGATGTCAACCTCCTCTCCGGTCTGCTCTTCGACACTGGCTTTTCCGGAGGTCGCTACGGCATAACACCGTCTCGCATCAAACTGGTCACCTTGTATCTGCATAATTCCTTGGGCGGACGGGAAACGCAATTTCTGATGGTAGGTAGATGGAATAGCCTTCATCGCGCCCAACCACGTGCGTCCCACAATTGCGTTGTAAGGTGAACGCAGGTCCATGACTATGAACTCTGTCATGACTGTCTCGTCTCCTGCCCGCACCGGCAGGGTTATGCGCCTGGACGGTACTGCCTGGCTACCGTTGAAAGCTATCAACGGCTCCCTCATCGGTTCCAGGCTAGAAGGTTTCAGCCCCATCTTCAGATATGCCTGCATGAACAATATGTCAGCTGAACTCCCAGTGTCGACGAGTATGCGCTTAACATTGAAATTTGCGATCCGCAATGTGATGACCATGGCGTCGCTGTGTGGTACAATTATCCCGGCAAGGTCATCGTCAAAGAACGAAATCACCCCTGGGTCATTGGCCCTTGCTTTCTTTGGTGCTAGCTTCGCTTACTGATCGATTTGCAGAATCTCTAGATGTTTCGAACTGCGCTTAGCCATCCTCACGTATGACTTGGGTTCCGTCACTTGTGGTAGTCCTCCACATATCACATCGATGACCCCCGCGGCGTGCGAGGGCCCCACGGCCACCACGTGCTTCTCCAGCTTGTTCTCTTCTCTTGGCTCAATGAATTCTCGAAGTTTTCCCTTGCGGACCAGGGATTCCAAGAACCCTTTCAAGGTTCGGCAGCCTTTGGTTTGATGCCCGAAGTCTCTATGGTTGTCGCATTTTAGTCCCTTGTCCTGAGTGGCCGGGTCGCCTTTCATGGGAGGTGCCCACTGGAAAAACGGAGCGTGCTTGATTTTTTTCAAAATCTGCACAAGGGGCAGAGTAAATTTCGTGTACGTCTTTTCCCGTACCTCGTTGGCGGTCAGGCCGTTTTTCTGGTCGACGCGTGACTTCCGCCCCTTGTGGTGCGGGATTCTTTGTAACCGCAACGACGGCTTGGGGCCGTGAAGAGATGGCCTCATCATCGACCCTAGCATACTTTTCTGCCCTGCACATGAGTTCACTAAGGGACTCCGGGACCTTCACCAAGGAATTACACAGGTGATGCTTCGGCGGCAAGCCTTTTCTAAACGCCATTATCGCAGCGTTTGAGTCACACCGATCTACCTCGAACACAAGGAGGCGGAACCGGTCCACGTATGCCTGAATTGACCCTCCTGTTTGCATCTGGACCTTCATGAGGTCGTCGAGATCCTTTTGTTGTTGCTTGCTGCAAATGAAGTGTTCGGTGATAAAGTTCTGAGCTCTTCAAAGCAGCGGATCGATCCTCCCGGGAGCTGGTGGAACCAGCTGAGAGCCGCCCCTTCGAGGCTGGACGGGAACATGCGGCACATGAGCTCATCGTGCTGTTCATAAAGCGCCATAGCGTGTCGGAAGCCCAACACATGGTCGAAGGGGTCGGTCGTCCCATTATAAAGTCTGAACTTCGGCTGGACGAACTTCCTAGGAGGTGTGCTGTGCAGGATGTGCTGGACGAAGGGCGATTCGAATCCCTTCAAAGCTCTTGAAATAAACTCCCGATCACGCGTGCTGGTCATTTCGCTTCTGTAAGTCCTCTTCGTATGCTCCCGATGCTCTCGCTCCTAGCTGTCGTCAGACGAAGTCGAGTATCGGCCTGGACTCTGGTAGTGTTCCTGTCTTCCAGTTTGGCGAGTGTTGGTTCGCTTCCTTCGTCTTTCGTGGCGCGGTGAATAGTCGCGTCGCTCATCGTGGTTCTCTTTCGTGTGATTCCCCGCGGGGGAAACGTCGGTTAGGTCCTGCTTGTCGCCCCGACGGTGTCCTTCACCAAATGAGTAGACCGATTCGTGGCTTCGCACGTTCGCCCTTCTGCTTTGACGATCATGATCCCGCGGTTTCTCTTTGCCCTGACTGAATTTGGCTGGTCTCGAGCCTCTGGCGGGGGCGGTTGTGGCGTCTTCTCTCTGCGTTTCTAGAACTGCAGCATCAGTCCCTCCAAATGTCTGAAGCGTTGGTTCATCAGCTCCATTTCTTTCGCAAGGTCGCGCCCGGCCTCCGGGGTCGGGTCTTGGGAGGATGACCCGATTGGTGCTTTACCTTTTGGCGGCAGGGGGTCGTCGGGCGTCACCCTTCCTTCCTCCATGTCACGTTCGTGGATCGTTGATCGAGTCTTCGTCGCCACCATCTTCGCCGGTAAATTTGCTGGGATGGCTTTTTGCTCACTTCCCACAGACGGTGCCAAATGTGGGGGGATCCCCTCCTGGGCCGGATCCTGGTCGATCCAGGCTTTTGAATTGAATTCAGAGAGATGGTGTGGGCTTGGGCTCTTCTCCAAGTTGATCCGGCCGAACCGTTCGCTTCTCACCGCCTTTGTCGGGGTCCTCCACTCCTTCTGGGTCCTGGCCTTCGTGTACCTGCCACTCACACCAGTGTGGTGCCGGCTAACGCCCCTCCGACGGTCAAGTCAGTACCACTTCTCCAGAGAGAGAAGAAGAACTTGGAATACTTGAATTTTTTTAGAGGAGTTTGAGTCTTAGGTTTTCGCATACCTTAAGAGGGGGTGATATCCTCCCTTTTATAGTGGATTAGGGCGCGCCGATCAAGGCCGTAGGGAGTGGCCATAACACGTTATGGAATCTCCTACGTGGCCTACGGATTTCGGACACGTCGCGTCTAGGGATCATCATCATCCTATAACGGTTTCCCTGACGCATTGTCCTTTTTGGTGTCAGATGATATTCCTTTTGTTAATCGTCTCGCCTTGGGGAAGAAACTCATGACCGACCTATCGTTCGATCATGAACCCCGATGTGTCCTTCGACTGAGGTGAGTTGCTACGGTCTTAGCCGTTCTCATGGTTTCGCGACATGGCTTTGGCACTCCTGTCGGGCACATTTATCCTCGTTAAGCTGTAGCCGGGCACATGACTTGTCTGTCCTGACTTTCCTTCGTCTTTCTTATTTGCCCACGTCTGGGCTTGTCAGGCCCACGCGCCTTGCGAGCATAGGTACCTCATCTCGGTGTTGCCCGATGGGCCCGTGCTCGTGGTCTGCCTCGTGGGCCTGTGGGTTGCGAGATGGGCCATACTTTGGTTATTCCCTAAGCCATACTACATCTTATTTCTTATTCTCTGTTCTGGTCGGATTTGCCTCCTACACTTACTTTATCTAAGGTGAACCAAACAACAAAAAGATCAATTTTACGTTTTTCAATGAGAATAATAGAAAAGACAATCAAACAAAAATTTACATGTTCAGTATGGATTGTTATCTATCTCAATATAGTTATCTGGGACGAATAATCCTATGTCACACCCTAAATGGGGGTACATGTTTTGATATAAAAAAATAGTATACCTTATTAATGAGATATATACTTTTACAAAAAATGAAACATATATTGTAATAAAAAATGCATGGACCCGTTTATAAAAAAATGTGAAAAATATCTAACAATGTATATACTTAGTTTAACGAGGCATATACCAAGTGGGGTTGTAATGAGACTAACTTCTTGTAAGAAGTATAAATGAAAAAACAAGTTATAATGAACAGCCTTACCCGAAAGCTATTTTCACATGTTGCTTTAAATGGAAAACTGTGTGTTTTTTTTTTTTTTTTTTTGTTGTCATGTTCATGCTTGTCTCTTGCTCTCAAATTGAATACCAAACAGTGTGAGGCCCTCCTATTAATAGTTTGCTGCTTGATCTTGATAGGGAGGCACAAGAATTATTTTTTGTATGTTAGTATATTTTGTTTTCTATGAATTGGTAATAGAAATGTTCCAAGTTAAAAAAACAGAATCATGTAGCAACAGTAGCGCACAGTCTCCAGTCTGCCCCTATGCTTTTACAAAATATAAATATAATCCAATGCATTACACTGACTTAATTTATAAAAAATGTAAAAAATGTTAATGAGGTATAAGAGACTAATGAGATGTATGAGACATGTTAAAGTGCAGTTGCATGTATCAATGTTTGCCTTGGGCATGCCCATGTGTCATCAATGTGGGGACAATGTTTTAACCTTGTTCGAATGATTTATGTTCCATCTTTCAAACATGATTCCAGTTTATGAGGTTGGCGTTTGAGTCTAGTTCAAACATGATTCAAATGGCTCATATACTAAATTTTTTTAAAGAAATAAAATATGTGCGGTCACATGCATTGTATATGCGATTGCATGTAATGAATACGTTGACATTTGGGCCTGGTATCACAAAATATTCATCGAAAAATTAAAATTTGCCAAACTAATTTTCACTCATATTTTCCAACCTAATTTTTGTATTACCAAGTTTGATTTTATTTTAAATTTTTTTTGTAAAAACCGGAAATGGTGTTTTTGGTTGAGAGAAAAAATGCTAACGACAATGATGTTATACTTATTGACATTTTATTTTGTAATTGGTATGACAAAACAAAACATTCAACACATCACATGTTCTAATACATTTTAAACATTGCATTTTAATGTTTTTTTAATATGCATGTGTTTTCACATCCAAACATTGTCTATAAACATACATTCATCCAATTGTTACTGAAACGTGTAATTGTACAATCACAACAGAGAATTTTTTCAAAACATAAAGCCAAAAATGGCCAAACTCTATATATATTTTTTACCCATGATACAACGTACTTTGATATCTAAACTATCCCGACTTTATTTTCTCAGTTTACAATCATATTTTGTGCAGTTACATAATATATTCAATTAGTTACAGAAACTTTGTATATATTTTACAAATATATCATCACTGTATGTGTGAACTTGTCTTCTCAGTGTCTATGTATGCAAGCTAGGGAGAATGATTGACTGGTTCTCATGACCCACTACGTGATTGTAAAAATGACATCATTAGAGAAGTGGATAAAGATTTTCTTGTTCTCAACAATGACATGCATTGGCACTTGGTGTATCTATTTAATGATTATTTAATAATGTATCTATAATCATTTTGTGTACGTTGAATGCATTTACAAATAATAATGACAAGAGTTACAGTTCATGAATCTATTGTAATGACAATATACTGCGAATGTAACTATAATCATTTTGTGTTTAACCATCGTTGTGTACTTTAAATGCTCACTGTAAGTAATTATTAAATATCTGTTGTGGGGGATGAAATCAGGTCCTCCACTCTTGGGCCGGATCGATGTAGATCCGAGCTTTTGATATAGGTCTGAGAAGATGATGTTGTTGGCTCCTCTTCACGACGATCTGAAGCAAGCTGCTTCTGCTCACTGTCCTCCTTCTTCTTTGGCCTTCGAACACCTGAAACTCACACCAGTATGGTGCTGGCTAACGCCACTCCAACGCTCACGTCAGTGACTCCTCCATAAAAAGAAGAAGACTATAGAATTCTTGAGCACAAGTAAAAGAGAGAGAGAGTGCATACCTTGAGGGGGAGGAGATGTCCCTCTTTTATACTAGAGAAGGGGTGTGCCGAGCTTAATTTTTTGGAGTGAGTGTATCATAAGATGGAATCTCCACATGTCTCTTGGATCCGTGGACGCGTGTCACCTAAGGATTGTCATATTGCAACTAATTTTCTAACATCTAGTCCTTTTCCCGTGTCAAGGAATATTCCATTGATTAACTGTTATTTGACAGAGGTGGATGCATGGTTGACCTGCATTCCAGTTCGGGTATTATGGTTTGGACAGCTCATACTTCAGGTCGGACCCTTTGTATTCGGCCATCTTGACTTGGTCGTGCAATACTATGTGTCCGTCCTTGGTCGGCCATGAATTAAACATCCGACCTGTATGGAAGTCCGACTTGACCTGGTCGGGCAATATCATTTGCCTGACCTGATGAGGAAGATGAGTCTGTTTAATTCATGGTGTCATTTGAGCTCTTGGGCCTTCCCATTCTGGGTCACTCGCTAATCATAATGGACATATCTACGCTTTACTCTCATATTTATGCAATTTTATTCCTTATTCCGTTTTGTGACAAATTTCGTCTCCTATATTTGTGTATGTATTATATTATATTTCTATATTTCTATAACTCTGTCTGTAAAGTACAATTCATCTATTATGAAAAATCAAGATAAAAACAAAATGAACAACATTGCAGGGGTAAAAAAAAAATCCTAGGGTGGGAAAAAAATATAAATCTATTAATCCAATGGTATCTGAGCAATTCAGAAGAAAAAAAATTCATATAGCAGACTTTTCATGATTTCCTCCAATCAGTTGGTCGCAAAGTGTCAGCACCAACCAGCCAAAATAGCCCCTTTTTTTGCTGTAAGAGGTGCCTCCTGGCCTAATATATATATCACTAAAATTACTTACATACAGAGGTACAACTACCCCAAACTCATATATACGAACTCTACACAGACTATATAACAGGTCCCAACAACCTATGAATAAGTGGATCATGGAGCTCCAAATACCATTTTTTATTTTTCTTTCCTTCTGGCATAACGAGCGAGCACCTCGAAGAATTTTTTTTTCATACAACAAAACATTATAGGGTCAATTGTCCAAATACCTCTACAGCAAAGGCTGAATTTTTTCTGTGCCCCCACCTTTTTAAAAAAAAATTTTATCCCTGGTTGTACACATAGATTTTTTTCTACCCCCACCTACCACATAACTTTTTTGTTCACTTATCCCTACCAGTCCCATAAAATCCATTTTGTCCCCGTGTTTTTGAAACCCTCGCCGATCACCTGCACCCGACCACCCGACACGACCGCATCAACCCTTCTCTCTTCCTGCACCGACTTCTTCTCCACCAGGCGAAGACCCCAGTCACTGAAACCCATCGCCAAAACTCTCGCCGAAACCCATCGCCGATACCCTTGCCAAAACCCACCCGATGTAAATACAGAGAGGATTCATACATTGCAGATGTTGGAGAAGATACTGAGTTTCAAAGTTTTGTTGGGGAGTTGTGTTCAAGATGAAACTTGGATCCATCTAAAATGACGATGAAGTACTCTATTCCCGGCTGCGATAAAGAATTTGTGACTTTGATAGATGATCGTGATATAAAGAAGATGGTTCAGCTACACATTCGCTTTGACGCCTCACTAATACACCACTTTGTTCAAAATTCTAATGGGTATGCATAATCATCTTCAGGATTATCGATTTATGTGAACTTTGCATGATCAAACCTGTTAGTTAGTGCATAGAAACTGTAATTGAAAATGGGCATGTGGTGCATGTATGTCTGTTTGTTATGTAAGTATCAGAAGAATACATTTGTGACATAGCTGTAAACATTGATTCTGTAATGGACATTGATACTGTGCATTTGATTCTGTAATGGACTTTGATAAATTTGTAAATGAAAACATTTATTCTGTAAATAGTGATATATATTATGTAAATACTCCCAGACCTGAAGTTTGCCCCGTTCAATGGAATGGGTTAAATCACGATGTTAATGAAAACACTGTTGAAGAAACTCATAATATGGCATTGGTGAACTTCCAAAACACAGAGGATAATGAAGCTCATAGCCTAATTATTAGCATGTGGGGGGACGTCATTACAAAGTCTGGCCAAATCTTTCATGATGTAGATCACTTTCGTCGTGACCTTCTTAAGTTTGAGGTTATGGGTAGTGATTACTCATACTCGGTAAACCTAACAGATTGGACCTACCTTTGTGGGAAATGGCAGGTAATGAGACTTCCGTGCGTGCATGCTTTTGCGGTCCTTGTTAGCATCAATGAATCACTGCACACATGGTATGACCCGTTCTACACCACTGAAATGTATAGAAAAACCTATGCAGTCAATATCTTTCCGATTCCAAATCTTGGGATGCCAAGACCATATTTGAATGATATTCTGATTAAGCCTCCCATGATGAGGAAGCAAGCAGGAAGAAAGAAGAAGAGAAGAATTCCATCCAGAGGTGAGATTGACACATTGCCTTACAGGTGCTCTTACTGCCGACAGTTTGGTCACAATCCACAAACGTGCGAGAATCCAATGCCCAACCTGATATCATTTGACTCTCAGGTGTAGCATGGGCATTTAAGAAGGTGCAGTCCAGTACTGCTTGTTGTTTGCAGGATATTATTTTGAATTATGTCTGCTAGGTAATTGGTTTTTGTAAGTTCAACATTATATCCTGTAAATAATATATAATTTTTTGTAAGTTCATCTGAATATCTTGTAACCAGCATATGTTTTTTTGTAAGTTCATCAATATATCTTGTGACTGCATATTTTTTTTGTAAGTTCATAAAAATGACTTCCTGTAGGATATTTTACTATAAGTGTCCATGTGGTTCTATCTAATATCGTAACTTACATAATAAAGATAGCAATATTTTATTTTTTGCAACTTTCACAAAGAAACATCTAAGTATTTTTTTGTAAGTGCTAACATATTTTGTGTAACTTGGATAACATAAATTGTTACTAATGAAAAAACATTTTGTAAATTACTGAACAGAAAGTGAAATTCCTGTTTTAAAAATAGAATAACACATGAAAACATAAATATTTATGCAAACACATGAAAGTACTTGAAATAACACATGAAAATATTTCTTCCATAACAGACACAAATGCACTTGAATGATTCAATTGTTTGCATTCCTACTTTCTTTTCCTAGCCTAATGAATTGGGCTGCTGTCTTTCCCTCGGATTCTCTTCATGTCCCTTTGGCTGAAGTCGAATCCACTATGATCCTTTCGAGTCAAGTAATCCGCGTACGTCATTACGAAAAAAGCGCAGTCCAAGTTACATTAGATATGCAAGAATTAGACAAACACACAAAGAACTCAAATACTAATAAGTGTGTTAGAAGAATAATATAACAACCACACATACCTTTTTTCCTGTTTCGGGTAGTCCTTTTGCCATTCCACGCCCCAATTTGCAATATCAGGTTGATATCAGGTTTACCTCCTCTGTATAAGACATGTCCATTAAAAAATGAATTACACAAACAACCAGTCACAGAATATAAACAATTAATTACAAAAGAGAAATAGGCCATTTACAGCGAAGAAACAGTCCATATACAATGACAACAAGTAATCTATGCATTTCTAAGAGGCTTGACAATCTCAATCACATAATACAATTACGAAAATGAACTAGTACAAATACACAAACAACTAGTATATTTACAATGAACACCAAGAACATGACCTGTCAATTCAATGGGCAACTCAATTTACATATCTAATGTAATAGCCACAACCTACCTGTAATCCAAAAGAAGTAATAAACAGAATATGGACAATTACAGACTGTGAACTATAGGTTACAGTTTATTAAACTACTATTTACATAAATACAAATTACAGTTACACAAAACACCAAGATCAGAGCCTATTAAGGATCATGACATATTCACATAAATACACAATCCAGCTACACAACCACTAAAAAAACCCCTCCATCAAGCAATCCAACACATTACGCGCTCAATTTCACTATCCTAGCCGATGAAATATCAAACAAAGACACACTTCCATTGATACTCCCAAAAACAGCAAAATCAACAAAAAAAAATCTCATACAGGAACGGTATGCAAGATGAGAGCAGAGAAGAGACGATTCAATTAGATATGAAGTACATTTACACACTTTTTAATCGCCATTTACGGAACAACAAATACCAAATTACAAAAATCGTATAAAAAACACAAAAAAACCATGCTTACATACCTGATTTGGGATTCAGCTGTTTGGGGGATTCGGCCGTGGTGGGATGTTAAGGGGGGTTAGGCTAGGGTTAGAAATTCGGCGAGGGGAAGGGGTTTCGACAAAATGGGCGAGTCGAGACAGTTGCCGGAGGAATGACGGTCGGCGAGAGGATTTCGGCAAGGGGTTTTTCGCCGAGAGGAGAAGCACGTCACTGGGATCGGGTTCGTTGGTGGGAGCTGAGAGGGAGAGTCGCTGAGAAAGAGAGGGTTTCGAGGGTTTTTGGTGGGAAATTAATGGGGGCATTTGTGTTGGAGGGTGTAAATGGAAGATAAGGGTATTAGTGGAACAAAAAAGTGATGTGGTAGGTAAAGGGGTAGAAAAAAAATATGTGTGTACAACCAGGGGTAAATTTTTTTAAAAAAAAAGGTGAGGGCACAGAAAAAATTCAGCCTTTGCTGCAAGGGTATTTGGGCAATTGACCCAACATTATAGCCTTAATAATAACCTTATTTAAAATGGATTGATATACTATGATTTCTAGACCCCTATTTTGAGTGCGCCATATCATATTGTAATAATAGCCTTATTCATAATAGATTGATA
Organism: Acorus calamus; assembly: GCA_030737845.1. NCBI lineage: Eukaryota > Viridiplantae > Streptophyta > Magnoliopsida > Acorales > Acoraceae > Acorus > Acorus calamus. The sequence goes on from CM060875.1 coordinate 6,396,841, forward strand.
TATTGGGATATGTAATAATCAAACAAATTCTATTCAGTTCATTATTTTATTCTATCATTATTTTAGGAATAGTAGGCATGAGAGTAAGCTTTAGATAAAGAATTAATTTATTATGATGTTTATGATTATTCTAATATAAATAAAGATAAAATAATTATTTTGTTTGATTTTGTTTTAAATTATTCTAATGGGAGAATATAATAATAAAAATTTTGTTGTTTAGATAAAATATGAATAAAGTGTGAATAAAAAATTAATAATGATTTTTTACCCCAATTGGTAGACCCCATTCCAAACCGTATGAGGTGGCAAAATTGAATTCCCCAAAGTACCCTTTTATGTTATATTCATCTTTCTTTATCTCATATATCATAACCAATCCCCCATATCGTAATTGTCCCCTTAATTAATAGAGGTGAAACTATAATTTCGTTGTTCTTTTTTTTTTATGGGAAAAATTAATTCAATTGGAAGCAATTGTGTATACTGAATACATTAATTGATTTAGATTGATTAGAGGAACAGAAGAAAAAAAAAAGTCGATTCTCTGTTTTGGGGGATTCCATTTGTTTTTATTTTTGTTTCAGTTCGATCAGTGGAGAAGAGAAGAATTTTGATTCATTTAGTTTTTTTGTAACCAGTTTTTTGTGCAAACAATGGCTATCCATTCAGGCTAGTTCTTTTTCGATCTAAATATATTTTTTATTTTGATTTTGATTTTTCGTCATTCCTTTAAATCATCATATACATGTATTGAATCTGAATTTCATTTTTAAATTCAGATACATGACATGTATCTTGATTTACATGCATTGTTGTATATCAAGTTTGATCTGTACAATCGTTTATGATTGTGTGTTTGTGTATAATTATGCATAATGTGTCATTCATCATATTTTTTAGCTTTGTATCAACATTATTCGACTCATTCAGATTCAAAATTTTCAAATACAGTGCACATTCACTTGTATGGAATGTGTATTTGTTATTTCAAATTCCAGATACACCTATATCTGAATTTGAATTCCAGCCCATTTTTTTAAGGTATTTGTTCATTCAAATTCCATATACACTTGTATCTGAATTTGAATTACAACCCATTTTTTGGAGGGCATGTCTATCCCCACCAAGCATTTTTCTTATCTCACCAATAAAAAAAAACTGGTGTTTTGATGTTCGATCGAAATTGGTCGTCATTTTAGTTTGGGCGACCGGACTTGGTCGCCATTTTAGGTTCTGGTGACCGTAATTTGTCGTCATTTCAGGTTTTGGGCGACCGTAATTGGTCGAACAGGGTTCATAACTATATCTACTAATTATTTGTAAACAAATAAATTTTTGGGTTTATCCATCATATTCTACATTTATTCTTTTATCCAAACAACAGCTAAGGGACTGAAAAAAATGTAAGTATGTATACTTTTAATTAATTCAGATTTTTATAGAAAAATATCTTATTAGACAATATATATCATTTTTAAGCTTCGTTTGAATTCACAGTTAAGATGATTATTTGTTTGAAAAAAAAAACATACCAATTGATCCAAACACATTTTATATTTGGCTTTTGAAATTTGTCTGTAACTTATGTAAAAAAAATTATTCTTATATTCTACATTTAAGAATAATGATTTATTCTCCCTATATTACAACTCAGACTTTGAGTGATATGTAGGATTCAAGGAGGATACACGTCGTAAGATTATGTTTTCAAGAAAAAAAATTATAAACTTTATTACAAATCCTGTTTGACCAGGTTCGGTCGTCCAAAACCTGAAATGATTACAAAATCCAGTCGCCCAAAATCTGAAATGACGATCAAGTCCGATCGCCCAAAACCTGAAATGACGATCAAATTTGGTCGAACTGGCCGGTTTGGTGGGGATAGCAAAACACCGGTTTATTTTTTTTAATTGATTGGTGGGGTAAGAAAAATGGTGGGTGGGACTAGACGGCCCTTTTTTGAAAGTTGTTATTTTTATCTTTATGAATTTGATTAATATATAGTTGATTAATATTTAATTGTTTTGTTGGCAATTTGAAAAATTTTATTAATTTTCTGTGCAATTTCATGTAAACCATATTTGTTTATTTGGACTTTCAGATACATTATTGTATCTTAATTGATAATATGTGATTGATGTCTTTTTTTTTTTCACCAGGCGTGTTTCAGATTTTACGTCTGGGAGAGGATATAATGGTGCCACCTTTGTGGGATTCAATTACAAGATTTAATGAGGATATTAGTTAGTTGGAACCAATTTTTAAAATTATAAGAATGGTAGTTTTGTCATTGTCATTTTGATGGTTAGAAAAAGTCAAATATGAACCAATAGGAGAGTGCCACATATTAGGGCTCACAAATGAAGCTTAATTTCTGAGTCTCAGGTAACAACTCGCATAAAAAATTATAAAATGTAAAAAAATAATAACAGTAGATTAATAAGAGGTGATGACAGTTGATTTAATAGTAGCTCACCTATTCTTGCCACATATTTTCATTTATTGCAGTCTTCCAAACATCTATTTTTAGACCATTCTATAATCATTATTTTTCATCTTTGGTTATTTTTAAGGTTAGATAAGGCATGTAAGCTTATACTATTATTGAAACACATATATCAAATTTTTTTTTAATCTATTCCCATCTCATTCAACCATTATTTCGATATCAAAGTTTAGAAGCAGAAGCAGGGATGGCATGGCTGACAAGCTCCCTCCTCAAAACCTTTCCGGTGGGGGACTTTGGTATAGAATCCACGAACGCCACCCGCCGTATCTTCTTATACGGCGCAACCTGCCATTCATAACAAGTAAAAAAAATTTCGCATTCAATTCATCATTCATTAAAAAAAAAAAAAAACTGTCATCTAAGCAATAAATATATAAGGGGAAAATTCAAATAACCCCGTGTAAATAGCCCGAAATTCATATAACCCCATGACATTCCTGAAATCCATATAACCCCCTGAAAATACTTATATAAATTTAATTACATGTCAAAATTTTCATTGACAGATAAAGAATATTACATCAATATTCTGTTTGGTTAACCTGACTGAAAACACAGTATATCAAAAATCTCAACTAATGCGTTAAAAATGTAAAAAATCATTTATAAATATCGATTTTACTCATCTGAATAGATTATAAAACTCTATCTGTGAGAATAAAAATGTCATTTAAAGAGAATTTATTACAATTTTAATACATTATAAGAGTTTTTTGACACACTGTGTTGTCAGGTTAACCAAGTAAAATATTTCTTATTTTTCAATGAAAATTTAACTCAAGAGATTATTTTGATATACATAGGTGTTTTCAAATGATTATATAGATGTGAGAAGTTGAAAGGGGAATGTATAAATTTTTCTCAATATAAATATATGAATCACTGTAATTGCCTGTCCGGCGACGAAATCCATCACTGTCGCCTCGTCGATATGGCATCCGGGCCTCCTCACCACGCACGCCATCGGTATCTGCCCGGCTTCCTCGTGCGGGTACCTATATTAGTCATAAGAAAAAATATTATACTCAATCATTTTTATAGTTAAATTTATAAAATATCTTCTATAAAGCATATCGGTTGTTGAAGTGCATTATTTTAGAAAAAGAAATCACAACGTGAATACTCACACGGATTGATAACATATGTTTTACATTTTTGCATAACAGATGAGTATATATTGATTTGGAGAATATCCTATGTCAGAGACATGATGTCTATAAAAATGATTTTGAGTGTTTGTACACAACTGTGAAAGAATCTAGATAAGATTTCATTATTTTCTTCTAATAAATTTTTAATGAATTCAGAGAGATTGCGAGTAAAAGTGATAGAATCATTTTCCATTACGTTCTACCACAACACAACCAGTAAGAAACAAAATGATTTACTTCATATCATTTTCTCTTTGACCCAGATCCTCCGGCACAAATGCACCATGAAAGAAAATTTTTCTTCCTTTTGTTTAGCGCATGCACCAATTTTTTGTTTTGCAAAATTTTTTATTTTCATCTTGTTTCTTTAAGTTTCTTGCATACACAGACACACTCTAAGATAAAATTAAAATTTATTTACTTACGGTATTACTGCAGCATCGCTAATCTGGGGAAGGGACCGTAGAATAAGCTCCAACTCCATCGGAGGGACCTGTAGATATGATTGTGTGATTAGCCGGCTTTGAATTGAGATTTAAAAAGTTTGGATAATTGTGAGATCAACCTGGTATGCCTTGTATTTGATAAGTTCTTTTATACGGTCGACAACATATAGGTATCCATTTTCGTCAAATCGGCAGAGGTCGCCTGTCTTTAGCCAACCATTGGAGGTGAAGGTTGACGCATTTGCATCGTCGTCATCAATATAACCTGAATCATGACAAATGATGAAAAATGAAAGAAAATATTTCCCCATATTTGTGCCAAAAGAAGGGAAAGAAAAAAAAATCTTCACCTTCCTTTACCACTTGTTAGAAAGAATAATGTAAAAGACAACCCCAAATGCAGTACTACAAACAATCTTCACATGTTTTCATGTCGAATATTTGAATATTCATATAACCCACTCACTTTTATTGTGGTTATAGAACCCCCCCCCCCCCCCGCGTAAAAAATAGAAAAGGACAATGATTATAATGAAGTACTTATGTGAACCATTCAGATCTTAAGCCTTTTAAGTACCTCTCATATCTCTCTTCTTTACATGAATTCCTAGAAGTTCTTATTCTCATTCAATCCCATTGTTTGAGGTTGTTTTTCTTGCATCAAGGGGTATAATGGTCATTTGGTCATGTTGGGTTAATTTAACCAAACAACAAGTTAGTAAGGGTGATGGCAGGGGGTTTTAAAAATGTGGGAAATATATGGATATTGGAGGTCAATATGAATCTCTACATATGAATCTCTACAATTTTTCAAGGGGCTGATGTTTTTTTTTTAAATAGTAAATCTTGTCTAATAAAATATATATTTTGATGAAAGTGTATATCACACTATTTTAAATTAAATTACTCATTCTGGCTAACCTGTGGGGGGGGGGGGCAATTTATTTATGGAGATTTTGATTTTACAGAAATAACATTTAATTTAAACTCGTTTTTAAACGTTCTCGGTGGTTCCAAACTTCCAATTTGATAAAAAAAAAAGGCAAAAAACAACCGCTAGTATAAAAAAACTGATTTTCAAAAATCTAACAAAAACTATATCCTCTGAAAAAATTATTATCAAAAGTTGCTATAAGTGTAAAATTTATTTTTCAAATTCATTTTCAAACATTACATCAGTCTTTTATTTTTTTTTTGAAGAATGATGCTTCATAGGATTTGATTCTTTGACCTCTTTCACAAATGTGGAACTGAGAGGTGCTTGCCGACTTAATCAAAGCTCGGTTTGACATCAATCTTTTATAGCACTGGTTGCATCTTGGATACATTTAATTTTTTGAAGTATTTACTTAACTAAATGTTTTTTTAAAAAAAAAATTAGATAAATTATATACTCATATAAATTGAATGCTCTACATTTTTTGGTAATATAGTATATAACTGTTATTTAACTTTATATATTAGTGAAGTGGCACCTACAAACAAGGGTGCAAAATGTATTGAGTGCAGGCTTATCGAAAATTCAACTATATGTGCATATAACTCATATAAATACGTTTGTCAAAAGAACAACAATAATAACAACAATGTAAAGAGAGTTGTAAAGGAGAGAAGAGAGAGTGACCTTTCATGATGGGTGGACCTCGCAACCATAACTCTCCTTGTTGGCCAACGCCGACCGGCTCCCCGGTCACCGGATCGGCAATCTTTGCCTCTAGGTTCTCCGAAAGCTTCCCTACCGACTCGTAGTTCTCGCACTCGTCCTCCCTCCTCATCCTTGCTATCCCTCCCGCCTCCGTTGATCCATATCCCTGTCACCACCACTATTTCTTTTTTTAGGGGGGAGGTAGATGGGACCATAGAGGCCTGGCTAACTGTGTAGGATTACTACTGGTTAAATTTTATTATTTTATATGCACAATTAATGAATATATTCAAAATCAGTCATGTAAACAAACTCCTAAAATGAGTCTGCATATATATTCAGCAAATATAAAAGAAACTAGAAAAACTCTATGGAGGGGGTTTGGAGGGGATGTGATCTAGTCAGCCAGTTATGGTCATTTCTGAATGAAGACTAACACGTATTGCTTCACTTGTTTAATATGTGAAAATTTATCTTAATTTTAAATATAAGTTTTTTTTTAAAGTTAATGATAAGCGATCGTCTTAGTTTTATTCAAAGAAAGGTAAAGCGAAATGAAACATACATAATTAAGCGATCGCTTTAGTTTTATTCAAAAAAAGGTAACGTTCAATGAAACATACATAATTGAAAGACAATCCAAGCCCAGAGTGTCAAAATAAAAGAGGTGTATACTAACAGCTTCGAGTTTGACAAACTATTCAATTTTAAATATAAGTTAGTCTCTTTGAAATTCAATACTGATTAGATACCATCTTGATTTAGTGCCAGAACTGGTCAAAGGTTATTGTGGATCTACTGATAGTACAATAGAACATGGAAAATGACATGCTAAATTTCGTGTGTCTACATGTTGCTTTCACTGGTTTCTTTTTTAAGAAAATATGTATTTATTTATTATTATATGAATTGAAATATATACTGAAAAATACTAATTAAATTTTTTTTAAAACATAAAATTTATAATCCCATACACTATATATACACTGCATTATCGTAGTGTATAGGGATGTAGACAGATTACAAAATATACACATTCTATCATCACTTGAAAACTATTTTAGGGAAAATCGATATAACTCTCTGAAAAATTAGCTAAATCAGTTTAATCCTTGTAAAATTAGAAAATTGTCATGTGTCTTAGAAAATATGTATGGTTAATGGATTTAGTTCCCCAGTTAAATTGTTTTAATAAATACATTCAAATAAGTCCTATAAAATATGAAAAATTCAATTTAGTCATTTCGATAACAAAAATGCCTCCGTCTTTTTGTGAAATTATCCGATAAAAAAAGAAAAAAATTGATATAACTCCTGGAAACATATGAAAAAAAAAAAAAGTCCCTGTAAAATCAATAAATCTCCTTAAAATCAACCATAAATCTGGTTAGTGCATTACAATAATTTATCAAATAAATTTTAAAAGGGTGTTACAATAATTTATCATATATGCTTAGAGTCAACCACAAACCTAATTAGGTTCAGGTACGATATGGACTAAAATAAATATTGTCTAATAAAATAGGTATGTAAGATGATTTATCAAAATTTTAGGAATTTTTTCTGATTTTCACAAATCTTCAAGGAATTATATCGATTTTTCAAGAATAAAAGATGAGAAGATTCTGATAATTCTGATTAATTGATGGTGATGATAAAAATAAAGACGATATTTTTGTAATAACACTTAAACTTAGGAGGACTTTTTAATTTTACATGTATTAAAATCAATTTGGCTCACTTTTCAGAGAAATACATTGATTTTACATTCCAATGTACTTTCGAGACAAGTGGAAACATACGTGTGCTTATTGGGGACCACTATCAGATTACAGAATCCAAAAATTGAGGATCTGTCTTATTGCAGGTACCAGAAATCTGAGGATCTGTCTTATTTTATCATTCATCTCTCAAGGTCAAATATTTTAATGTCGCTTTCGCTTATGTGAAAAAATTTTGTAAAAATTCATACCTGCTCAATCCGCACGTGGCGGAACCGCCTTGCGAAACGCTCCGCTGCCTCCCTCGAAAGCGGAGCTCCGCCAACAAAAACCCTCCGAAGCGACTCCAAGCCCACAACAATCCCCCCCTCCGCCGCTGCCCTCTCCAACGCCACCAAAACCGTCGGCGCCGCCGCCAAAACCGTTACCCCATGTTCCGCCACCGCCGCCGCCACCGCCCCTACCTCGAACCTCTCTGCCGCCGCCATCACCGTCGTCTCCCCTAACGCGATCCCTTTCAAACAGAGGAACAACCCCATCGTGTGAAACAGAGGCGCCAAAAGCATCGTCACCTCCGCCGTCTCCGCCGCCGGTTCCCTGAACCCGGCGACCATCGCGATGTAGCTCCGGTGGGGGATCGCCGCCGCCTTGGATCTCCCGGTGGTCCCGGAGGAGAACAGAATCGCCGCCGTATCGGATTGCCGGATCACCTCGATCGGCGGCGGATCCTCAGATCCGCCGCCACCGCCACCGCCAACGAACATCGATCGAAAGTCGTCGGAGTCGATGAGGACGACGGGGAGGTCGGGGGGGAGGGAGGCGGCGGTGGAGGAGGTGGCGAAGGCGATTTTGGGGCGGGAGAGGCGGATCTGGCGGGAGATGTCGGAGGGGGAGGAGAGGGGGTTGGAGGGGGTGAGGACGGCGCCGATCTCGAGGAGGGAAAAGAGGAGGACGGGAATCTCGAGGCGGAGTGGGGAGAGTATGAACGCGACGTCGCCTTTGGAGAGACGGAGGCGAACGCGGAGGGAGACGGAGAGGGAACTGGAGAGGGAGAGGAAGTCGGAGAAGGAGAGTGATATTGAAGAAAGGAAGATGAAGGCGGGAGTGGAGGGAGACGGAGGGGAATGGCGGAGGAGGAGGGAGAGGGCGAAGGAGGGGAAGGAGAGGGGAAGGGATTCGGGGGGGAGGGGGACGGATGGGCGGAGGGAATGGAAGGTTTTGGTTTCGCTGCAGTAGCCGCTCTGAGGATCTGTCGTCGCCTTCATTTTTGTTTTGTTTTTTTTTTTTTGGGGTGTTTGGGGTTTGGTTTTTTGGGGTATTTATATTGGGGGGTGAGTGGAGTGGGTGTGGAAGCAGGAGGTGGCAAAAGTTGATCGTCAGTCACAATTTCTTATCATTAGAAATAGGTGAGGGTGCTTTCTCCATGTCCCATTTTTCACGTTGGAATTGTTGTTTTGGAATTTTATAGGGTTTTTGGGACTTTTAACATGTTGTTGGAGGTTTTGGTGGGAACTAATTGTGTACTATATTAATTAATTATTTTATTGTTCAATTATAACATCTTATTAAATTAAAATGGATGTATCCATTATTATTGAAGCTATCCTGGACTATGCCTCCACATCGTAGGATGCCCAAGGTGTATTTCAACACCATTTTGGCATCGGACCTACCATGGATGGTTGTTGGGAAGATGGCTACCCGGGAGAGGGCTACCGGAAGGTTAAGGGAGTTAGCGGGTTGGTTTCTGTTTCCAATAGTCCCATTTCACCCCCTGGAGGTAAGGGTTAGGGTGAAGTGAGGTCACGTCTTCACGTGACATTTATATATGTTGAATTTCATCCCATATTCCTTTTCTTTGGAAAGAAAAAAAAAAAGATGAACCAATATCATATGATTATTATAGTGCTTGGATTCTTGCCACTCACTGAGCTTGTAGCTCACCCCTTGTGTTTTGTTATCCACTAGGGACTGAGTTGGCGTGGAGCTAGAGCATCTCTCTTGCGTGGTTCGTGCGTGGAGCGCCCCACCTTTCGGTTGGCAAGTGCGAGGCTGTCAGCAATCCTATCTTCTTTGTGTATGTACTAGACTAGGCTTAGACTCTCACAGGACAGTGATTGTGTATTCGGGTCTGTAATAATGTTTTTGATTTACAGACTAATTTGTATATTATACTTCCGCATCATTTCTTTTCAGTGGCTACCACTTCCCTGTAGCCTTGTTATCCTAATTGTATGATTGGTAACGCTTCGGGGACGGCCGCCTCGGGGCGTAACAAAGATGGTATCAGAGCCTGGTCCTGTCAAAGCCTAAGTCTAGTCGTGTAGATGAGTCGTAGGATTTCTATCCAATTACTCTGAACTTAGTTCTCCGCCTTAGGTTGCTGACATGCCTCCTCCCTTCCGTTGACGTGGTCGTGATTGTCCTTGTGCTCCTGAGATTGCCGACTTTGTCGGCGGAGTAGGGTCAGTTGTTGGGTCCCCTGTTGTGAGACCAGGACCTAGACAGGAGTCTAGCCTTGGAATTCCATATTGATAGACTTATATTGACTGTCTGCATGTGGATCACGCTTCGATCAGGGAATTTTATTCCCATACATTGGTATTGCTTGTAACTATGGAGTTCGCGTACGCCGCCGACTTCTAGTGTTAGAGTGTAAGGTGTGTGTCATCACCTAATGTGATGCCTTCTTTCAATTTTTCCCCTCTCGGGGTTAAGGGACCTTGCGGGGTCATCGTTGAGACCCGAGCTAGGGTGGTCCGTGTTCCTTGTTTGGTTGTCGGGATATCCTATATCGGGACCTCATGGTGCCCTCTCAAGGGGGTTCTTTTCCCCAGTCAGGGAATATCTTTGAAGCATCTGTTTGATGATTGCCTTTCCCTCTCACTTGAAAGATGTTGTAGCGAGTGGTGATGTGAACGATCAGGATTGGGCGCGTCCTTTTGCAGCTTGGTGGGCGATTGCTTATGGACTGGGTTCCATAGCCACATCAGGAGTCGCTTCGATATATCATCGTGCGTTGAAGCTACCCGGTAGAGGCCAGAGACCTGTGAGGTGCTCTTAGGTATTATTTAGGACGCTTGTTGGTGTGCCTATATGGTAGAGATAGTTGACATGGGAGGCTACCAAGTAGAGGCCACACCGGGAGAGGGCTACCGGATGATGTCGAGAGCGTAGACTCTCCGTAATGAATCTGCCCATTGAGTGCAGGATGCTAGAGTTCCAATGGTTGTAGTTGGGCGACCTGTCTGTGGCGGCATGTGGAGCACAGTTGTTGATATTGTCGCATTTTGCCCCCCACATTGGTCGTAAATGAAGAGATGTGATGCAAGCGTTCATGGTGGTACTCAACCGCCGTATCTGATAGATGACATCGCATAGGCATTGTCGGGGTTTGACGACCCCCTATTGCGCGTCTAGCGGATTAAGTGCGGTTGTGTGCTTACCCAGCGTGTCAGGATCATCAGGAGCGTCAGACCGAGGAGCATCGAGATGCTCGAGGAGAAGAATTTGGACTAATTTAAGGTAGTCTTCATCGAGGTTGCTAGTGGCGCAATGTAAAGGTGACATGGGTGATTTTGTTTCTCCATGTGACATGCCTCAAGCAAAGTTTGAGAATTATCATCGAGTTGGAGAAGCATCATCCATTTGGAGGCGGCTTGTCATGTAGCCTTGCCCCCACAGCTGGCTCATGCCCACAATGTCGTCCTTGTCTCATATTTGAGACATTATGTCCACGATACTGCTCATGTCATTTCGTTTGAGTGACTCATCCTCAAGCTGGATCTGTCTTCATGGAGCAGTAGATCAAGATTTTGGACCAACATCATAATAGACTTCACACCAAGACCGTTCCTTTGGTTAAGTGTGTTGGTAGCACTAGTCTGGTGCTTGGGCCACTTGGTAGTAAAAAGGATATCATGCGTGATACATAACCGTAACTTTTCCCACTAAGATTCTTAATTTCGGGGACGAAATTTTTCGAAGGAGGAAATGATGTTAAGATTGTGTCACTTTTTAAATGTCAAATATCGCGTTTTATTTATTTTAATAGTTTGGGCATTCAGTTTCAAAATCTAACTGCATATTTGTGGTTCTGGTGTTCACTTGGGTTTAGATGGAAATTTTTGTAGCATTTCGAGGTCTTTTTTAGAAATTATGCAGTTTGGATTGATGTTTGGATTTAATTTTGTTAATGCCCAAGATGAAGAGGTAAAAATCCGATATCATCACGAGATGTTCAGTTTTGAGATAGCTTCCATATAGAAGTGGAATTAGATCAACTGGATTCGTGTATCAAAAGTTATGGGCGTTTTTCCGAGTATACCCCGAAGATGAGAAATCCAGGCAGCAGCCCTGTATGATGTTTAGCCTAGATTTCGAAATAGCTGGAGAGGTTATTTGATCTGGGTGTAAACATGAAAGCTGTAGATAATCTTCTTAGCTTTCCAATGCCGCTGGAATCGTGTAATTCGGAGCTGTATTGAGGGAGTTATGACCGTTTAAGTAAGGGCTGTTCAGGGTTTTTAGTCCGAGGACAGCTCGGTCATTCAGTCCGACCTTGCCTATTTAATCCCCTCAAAATGTTACGACTTCAGCCTCTCTTTCCCCTCTTTTTCACACTGGTCCAGCCCCTCTTTGTGTGTTTTGGGTGGAGGAAGTGAGGGTGATGGAGAAGGAGCACCAAATGGAGAAGGTGATAGTGTTTTGTTGCTTGATCTCTCTCTCTTTCAAGCTCTCTCATTGTTCCCTCTTTGTGTGTTGGGTTAGCAAAGGAAGGTGTGAAGGAAGTGAAGATGATGTGTTTGTGTTTATGCTTGTGTGGCCCCAACCACCTCTTCTCCTCCTCCTTCCAAAGACATTCCTTCCCTCTCTTAGTACATTTGTTGGTGAGTGGCTGTTTTTAAGTATTTGGTGTGTGTTGTTGCTATTTTGAGTAGGCTTATGTGATCGATATGTGTTGTCGTGTGAGAGTTTAGGAGGGTGGTTGAGGAACACCTCAGCAGTGATGAAGAAGGAGAAAAACAGTGAAATGGAAGGAAAGACAGAAAAGAGAAAAGAAAAGAGTGAGAAGGGAAAGAGTTTGTGTGTTTGAGCTTGGCTTCCCTCTTCTCCACCCTCTCAAGGTATTCCCTTCTCTCTTTGTGAGTGTGTTTGTGCTGATGTGGGTATGTGTGGGTGCTGTTGGAGGAGCATTGTGTTGTGTAATTGCTATTGCATGAGGTGTTTATGTTTATGAATGATTGGTGGTGACTTGTGTTATAAATAAGGCAGATTTTCTGTCTCCTCAAGATCCTTGTGTTTGGGGTATTTAGAGGCATATTTTAAGACTTATGTCTTCATTTCATATGATCATCTATGTGTCTAGATGTTATATATGAAATTTGGTGTCATTATGATATCTGTGTAGTAAGTTAGAACATATTTTGTATAGACTATCCAGATTCGCGTAGAAACTGACCAGTTTCTGAAAATAATTTATTTCGGATATTTAGAGATTTTATCAAGTTATTATGTCTTCATGGAATATGATCCTAACATATCATAGAATGTGTGTGATTTATTTCAGTATTTTTGGATGTGTATTTTGTGCTGTGGAGACTAATGTTTGGGGCTGGTTGTAGTAGATGGACTAATCTTGTATAAATATGTGTCAAAGAGTTATTATGCATGGTGTGGGCAATACCAGGAGTTGATGTCTTCATGAAGAAGGCTTGTATGTGTGTGTCAAGATGATTTATATTTAATGGAGCATCATTGGTTGTTCTTGCAGATCTCGTAGACCGGACGCGCGGCGATCCAAGTACTAGTGAGTGGTTCGATCCAACCCTTCGGGATGCGTTCGATGCACGTAATCGTGCATCGCGCATCCATGGGGTTTATTTGCACCCTTATTGTGTTAGATATTGCATGCTAGGGCTATATGGCTAGTATATTGTGTAGAACCCCTTTTCTACCATATATTTGCTGATGTATCATATTCATGTATGAATTATTATGCTTGTGTGAGCCCTTCTTGTGTGGGCATGTGTGATGGGTGTATATGAATGTATCTCTTTTATGTTAGAGAATTTATTTAGCCTCTATTGCTAGTATATGATGATGGATGTGTTATGTAGGATTAAATACCATATTTTAGGGGTCATTTGCACATACTTATCGATATGCTCCTTTGAGTTAGCTATAACTCTTGCCTCTACTTGTCCTTTACACCATGTTTACAAGATTGGTGGGTGCTTAATTATCTCATGTTCGTAATAATAATTTAATAGCCCTGTTTGTTGAGGATAGATGGGTGTATGATCAGTTTTTAAGGTCATAATTGATGTTAGTAAGTGTGGATGGAAGTTGCTTCCCTCGCGTTCTCGTGATGCACTTGTTGGGAATTCTGATGGATTCCAAGTAGCTAGTTATGGAGTAGGGTGCATGTTGATCAATGTGTTTTCCCGCGAGTGTGGAGTGTATCACCTCAGCGTCATTGTGCGTTGAAGCCACCCAGCGTCGGAGCTACCCTGTGAGGTGCCATCCCGTGATTGGTATCGTCCTGGACAGGCTGCTAGGGAGAGGGCTACCTGGGAGAGGGCTACCAGATGACGTGGAGGTGATTGTGGAGATTATCTGGAATGCATGCGAATATATGGATTATGTTGATTATCATTTTGTACTATTTATTTATCTCATTCCATGTGAGTTGTTTGAAGTCTTTAATGAATTATATCTTGTGATTTTTCTTAGTTATATATATACACTTGATGTTTCAATGGTTCAGGTTCCATTATTATCTTGTGCATATTGTGAAACTGTATGAATGATTTAGGGCTTAATTCTGCATAGTCAGTTCTTTACTTCTTTCTTATTTGGGCACATGGTTCATGTACCCCCTTATGTTATAGAAATTTTCATGTCATTTATGCTAGCTTATTAGGGGACCTATGTTGGATTGTATAAAGTGTGTATTTACATGGTTTAGTCATAGGTTATTTGGACGTGTGGTCCAGGTATCTCCCTTGTTATCGAACTTCTCATGTGATAGTTGTTGTATTAGAGTTTGTTATCTGATAGCTATGATGATAGAATGTCAGGCCTATCTGTGTTAGGTGTGTGCATGACTCGCCTTTAGGATCATGTCTTGTCATGATTGAATGCGAGGACTTAGCTTCTTTCCCTCGCATCCAAGGGATGCATCTGTGCGAGAATTCAAGGGAATTCTGTATAGCAATGGTAATTGCTAGAGGATAATAGTTGATCCGTGAGGATCGTATTGTGAGTGTGGAATGCTTCTCCCTTATCTCGTATCCGCGTTGAAGCTACCCGGCGTTGGAGCTATCCTGGATTCTGCCCCTACATCATAGGAGGCCCAATGTGTATTTTGATACCCTTGTGGCTTCGTACCTATCTTGGAAGGTCGTCAGGAAGAGGGCTACCCGGGAGAGGGCTACCGGAAGGTTAAGGGAGTTAGCGAGTTGATTTCCTTTCCAATAGTCTCATGTCACCCTAGGGGTGAAGGTGGGGATGAGGTTGGAGTGCTTCCTCCCGTATCGTCGTGCGTCGAAGTTTCCGAGCGTTGAATGTTTCTCCCCTACCTCGTATCCGCGTCGAAGCTACCCGGTGTTGAAGCTATCCTGGACTATGCCTCCATATCGTAGGATGCCCAAGGTGTATTTCAACACCGTTTTGGCATCGGACCTACCATGGATGGTTGCTAGGAAGAGGGCTACCTGGGAGAGGGCTACCGGAAGGTCAAGGGAATTAGCAGGTTGGTTTCTGTGTCTAGATGAGTATAGTTGATCCTTGAGGATCGTATGCGTTGAATGCTTCTCCCCTACCTTGTATCCGCGTTGAAGCTACCCGGTGTTGAAGCTATCCTGGACTATGCCTCCACATCGTAGGATGCCCAAGGTGTATTTCAACACCATTTTGGCATCGGACCTACCATGGATGGTTGTTGGGAAGATGGCTACCCGGGAGAGGGCTACCGGAAGATTAAGGGAGTTAGCTGGTAGGTTTCTGTTTCCAATAGTCCCATTTCACCCCCTGGAGGTAAGGGTTAGGGTGAAGTGAGGTCACGTCTTCACGTGACATTTATATATGTTGAGTTTCATCCCATATTCCTTTTCTTTAGAAAGAAAAAAAAAAGATGAACCAATATCATATGATTATTATAGTGCTTGGATTCTTCCCACTCACTCAGCTTGTAGCTCACCCCTTGCGTTTTGTTATCCACCAAGGACTGAGTTGGCGTGGAGCTAGAGCATCTCTCTTGCGTGGTTCGTGCGTGGAGCGCCCCACCTTTCGGTTGGCAAGTGCGAGGCTGTCAGCAATCCTATCTTCTTTGTGTATGTACTAGACTAGGCTTAGACTCTCACAGGACAGTGATTGTGTATTCGGGTCTGTAATAATGTTTTTTATTTACAGACTAATTTGTATATTATACTTCCGCATCATTTCTTTTCAGTGGCTACCACTTCCCTGTAGCCTTGTTATCCTAATTGTATGATTGGTAACGCTTCGGGGACGGCCGCCTCGGGGCGTAACAATTATTGTGATTGAGATATTTTATTATTAAAAATTTTTTTAATTGGTAATCAAATATAATGAATTTATGTTATATTGATAAGATTTGTGATGGTCATGAACGCGTTGGATAATTAAATTGTCACGCTAGCGTTGAACTTCTGGATCACGATTTTGGAATGCTGTATTTTCAATTATGGTTAACCTAATGGAATATTCACAAAATACTTGTCATCTGTCAATGGGGAAGAGGCGGAGTCACTCGATCACCTCTTTTTGCAACTGTCCGGCTGGGTGGCCTTGGAGTCCCTGACCGCGAAGAGCAGGGGCGGAGCCATGCAGGGACAAGGGGGGCTCAAGCCCCTCTTTATGTTTTTTGTAATTTTTTTTGGATATGTTATATTTGATCTTTTTTTCAGCCTTTAATCTACTCTACAAGTGTTTTGAATTTTTTAAAAATAGTATAATTCATCTAATTATATACATGTTTTTATATAAAAAAAATGATGTATTCTAATGAATTACATGAATGCATTTATACACTTGTAGACAGTGGCGGAGCCACCATAGGACCAGGGGGGCATGTGCCCCCCCTGGATTTTTTAAATTTATTTACATGTCCTTTTAATTTTTTTCTAAGTTCTTTTAATTTTTTGTGGTAAGTTGATTTTAATTAGGGTTCATAGATCATAGGCATCACCTATATATGAAATTCCATAAACAACAACCACTCACAACTAAATAAAATAAAATTAAAATAACCATCTATTATCAAACTGGATCATCCATGTGTATGGTGTGCACTCACCTCTTCTTTTAATTAACCCTCCCCGCTCCACATAACATAAAAGTCATTTTAACTCTCTTTTTTCATTTACCCACAAGCCTCCTTCTATCCATATCTCATAAATAGCTATAAAGGCATGAATTTCATTTCTCAGCGTCTTCAACTAGGTACCCATCTTGAAAAAAATAAATTTTTGAATATCTTTTTTCTTTTTTTTATATCTCAACTGTTTTTAATATCAATATTCATCTCTAAATAATTTTACTTTTTCTTCCATTAAATGTCTCACAATTGATAATCTACAATCTATATCTCTCATCTCTTCCATCAATACTTTGAAGATATATAATTTTTTTCTTTTACCTTATTATCATTGTTACTAATTTATTTAAAGTTTAAAATATTTGTGTAAATACTAAAATAATCAAATCATTCAACATTTTCAGAATATGAAACATCGTCGAAGTCAAATTTAAATATATGTATTGCTTGTTAGATTTATGTTTTGACATTTTTTTTTATAAATTATCAATATGAAATATGACATCGTTTTAAAATATGATAATTATTTTTTATAATTATTCAGTGATATGTTTTATAAAAATATCTGTATTTCATTTTATACATATTTTTAATCTATGCTATTGAAATAAAAAACATAATGATATAATTTTAAAAAATATTTATATAAGTCACAGTAGGCCCCCCCTTTATAAAAATCCTGGCTCCGCCACTGCTTGTAGAGTAGATTAATTCAGTCCATATATTTTATATATCAACCCTTATTATGCATTATATGTATACTATTAAGAGTCAATTTAATAATTCTAGTTGAAAATGAGAATTTTCCTTTCTCAATAATCTGGTTCAGGTAGATTTTGTGGAATGAAAATTTTAAATTAAGATATATAGGAATGAACACATAAATGAATGATTCCAAACACAATTTTCCTTAATGTTATAATAGATTTTTATTAATGTCTATGTTTAAAATTAGTTTTATAACAGAGAAATGATATGTGTATATATATATATGTATATATATAAATGAATTTTTTTGTATTTCGTATAAAGCTCTCATTAGATAAATTCCTGGCTTCGTCACTAGCGAAAAGGCTACACATCCATTCGATGAAAGATTTTTGGGAAGCGTTGATAGGTATGAAAAGAGGAGAGGATCATGGTATAGAGGGGAAGATATGTTTATTCTTCTTACCAGCTGCGGCATGAACTATTTGGCGCATAAGAAATGAGGTGGTGTTATTGCGGCATGAACTTTGAGAATTTATGGGAATTGATGCGTCAAAACATTCGTGATTTTGGGGGAAAGAACTCGCATAGGGGATCTACTTTGAAGAGGATGGATGACTAATGCTTTGGCGATCCTATTTCGGACCTTATTTCCATTTTTTTCATCACATATTTTTAATGCTTTTCTTTCTTTTATGTTCATTTCACTTTGATTGGGGTTACTCAGGGTGGCGAGTGGCCTAATCATTGTATTTTTTTTTGTACAAATGAGTTTTTTTTAAATCACACACACATACTGAGAGTGAGTGAGTGAGTACCCTAGGTTTTATCCATTGATATAACACATGCATTTGAGAATTAAGATATAGAAAACATATAATAAGAGGGCTGTTGAGTTCCAATCTTGCAATGCATGGATAAATACATATATAGCTATAGAAGGCAAACTTGAAAGCGTTAAGATGCAAGCAATCATATAAGGAAACAAAAGAAGTTGATAGTTAGAAAGAAAAAAAATTGTGTATTTTGTGAGAAACATAATTAATTTACAACAAAACCATAAATTTATGAGAAATAATAAAGAATCTGACAAGAAATTCTAACATGTTTCCTATCCAGTTGTGGAACAAAACCAGAAATTTATGAGAAATAATAAAGAATCTGACAAGAAATTCTAACATGTTTCCTATCCAGTTGTGGAAATAATTTTTAATTCCAGCTTGAAAATGGAAGAGTTCTTTTGTTTAGCAATAGCAGCACAAACTAAGCTATCATAGATATACAAAATAATAATTGACAAAAACTTAATACCAATAAATTCAATGTCTTAATCCCTATAAATAAACTACCTTTAAAACCGGCGGCAAGCCCCCCTGGATTTCATTTATTTATTTCCATATCTTTTTAATTTTTTTATATCTTTTTTTTCCTATATCCTTTTAATTTTTTGTGGTAAATTGATTTTAATGAGGATCCATAGATCATAGGCCTCTTACATATGAAATTCTCTAAACAGCAACAGCTCACAAGTTAAAAAATTGAAAATAAAATAAAAATATCCTTCTATTATCCATCTGGACCATCCATGTGTATGGGATGCACTCATCCCTTCTTTTAATAAACCCTCCCCCATCCACATAACACAAAAGTCATTTTTTACTCTCTTCTTTCATTTACCCATAAGCCTTCTTCTATCAATATCCCACAAACAACTAACTCTGTGGGCATGGATTCTACTTCTCAGCGTCCCCGCTTAGGTGCCCATCTTGAAAAAATAAATTTTTTAATCTCTTTTTTCCTTTTTTTTTATATATCTCAATTGTTCCTAATATCAATCATTATCTCTAAAAAAATCCGTAATTTTTACATTTTATTTTATTAAATGTTCCACAATCGAGAATCTACAATCTGTAATCCTCTCCTCTATCTATCAATATTTTGAAGATATAGAATTTTTTCTTTTTATTTATTGTCATTGTTACTAATTTATTTAAATTTTAAAATATTTATGTAAATATTTAAAATAATCAAATCATTCAACATTTTCAGAATATGAAACCTCGTCGAGATTAAATTTAAAGGTATGTATTGTTTATTAGATTTATATTTTGACATTTTTTTATGAATTATCAATATGACATCGTTTTAAAATATAATAATTATTTTTTATAATTATTTAATTATATGTTTTATATGAATATCTTTATCTCATTTTATACATATTTTTAATATATGCTATTGAAATAAAAAAATACATGATAATATAACTTTAAAAAATATTTATACAATAGTGGGGTTGTGGGAATTGTAAAATAGGAGGTGGGAGCTTACGTACCCATAAATATAATAAAAATTTGGCATCTAAAATTGGTAGGGGCCGCGCGAACGCAGGCCCCCGCTACCACAAATTATGACGTACACTCTGCCACTTGGGCAGATGTTAGAGCAGAGCCCCTTCAAAGTGCAATGAAGGTCCCTACTCTAGGCCATGGGCCTTCCTGATCACCCAAAGACCCCGTCCAGGTAAGTATGGATCAACGCATGCAATCCACCTTCATTTATAGTGCACCCCCTACTATTCTTCCTTCGAATTTCCGATATGGGACTAAAAACCTACAGCAAACACAGTCCCCATTGACTGAATCAATTCCCACCGTCCATTCGATGTACCAATAGACCTTTTCAACGCCTGTGAGCTGTTACAAGATTCAACAGCACCATCAACAATCCACCAGAATCCTATGGTACAATTTGTGCCTCCTATTAAATAAATTTCAACCAAAAAGGTTTCCATCATTGGCTATTATTTAAGGGGAAATATATGTATATGTTATGTATTTTTAGAGGTGTATATGAATAAAATAACATAAATGAAATATATATTGAATAATCATTTAATAATAGTGTAATAAATTTGCGTATCATATAATATTTTTTTATATTACAATAAAAACAAATTTTTATATAATTTAAATGAAGTAGATTTAATGAATATTTTAATTTGAAGTAAAAAAAATTTAATATTTGATATTTAAATCTAATTTTGAAATCTTAAAATATATTTATGATTTATCTAAATCTGATTTAAAACCTTAAATTATGAATCAATAATATATAAATAATTGCTAAATATATGAGAGGGTAAAAACGAAAATGAAAAAATCTAATCACTTTCCCTTTAATAAGTAAGTGTAATAGATATATAAAGTTTATTTTAATTAATTAAATAAAGTGCAGTGTATCTCAAGCTTTGTTCGTGTTAAGAACACATTCGGAAGGTGTTGATATTTATCTCTATATATACCCCATAGGAACATTATGTATTCTATGACATGAAATAATGTAAAGCTCCAAGAGAGTTTGAGAGAGAGAACTAAAACCCAATGAGAGAATTTAATGAGTCTCTTATAAGTCTTATACTCAACTATATTAAGAGGATATTCATATTCAACCTCGCAGATGATTGTGTATTTTTCATTCTTGCATATGATCTAGAGTTTATTGTTGATGACTTCTGCAAATATCCTTAACACTTAGTTGAACGGATGCTACATTATATTGTTGTCCTTTTGATGTTTGAGTTTCTCATCCGAGTTCGATCTCCACCGTCTGATTCGCATCCATAAAATCCGATGCACGTGCAGTCAACAACATGAGAGGGTGATGAGTTTGAGGCAAAGGACCTCTGAAGTCCTATAAGACATTTTTTTAATTTAAATGAATCATTCATATTTGAAGATATAACTCCAGGACCTTTAGCCCCCGTTTGTTTCTTCTATAAGACCCCAGATAAGTCCGGATAACCCCGGATAAGAATTTTCAAGTGTTTGTTTATCCCGGATAACCCCTGATAAAGTATGCTAGAATAAACCCTGATAAAGTGGTATATGAATTTCAATCAATCCCTAGAATTAAAGTTATTGTAGGTTATTCCACCCAAAAAATATGTGGGTCCACTGTCAAATCAATTGTCATCACCTCTTATAAATCATATGTCAAATCAACTATCATTACTTTTTTACTTTTCATAAATCTTTGTCCATACTTTATTCACATTTTATTCAAACAACATAACATTTATTCTTACGTTTACCAACGAGAATAATTCAAACACAATCAAACACAAAATTACTTTATCCTTATTTATACTCACCTATACTTGGATAAATGTATACCCTAGAATAAAACTTATCCCCGTTCCAAATAGGGGGTTAGGGTAGGCGGCTGCTGTGATCACAAGGTGTCCCCGCAGGTTCCACGACTATGTGAGTGGCAAATGGCAAAACCCTCTTCTGCACTCGCCCTGGGTCATTGGGGATGGCACTGTCTCCTCTGTAGCCCTTCTTTCTTAGGCACTGTTTTTTCCATTTTGTTTCAATCTCCCTGTCTTTGTTTTAAATTCAGACTCTGTACTACGAATTGAGTAATACAAATCCGGGTAGTTTTGTCTACCTTTATCTCAAAATTTTTTTTTTTTTGAGAAAAGCATGTAATTATATTATCCACAATAATGATGCTATAAGATCTTTAATACGTATAGATTAGAATTCGTAGAAGAATATATAACTCGGCCTTTTCATTTCTTTAGATCCAAAAACCCCAATAAGAGAGAGAATACAGGAAGATGATGTAGAAGAAAATGTCTGGCATCCTGAACATAATTTTATTTTATTTTTTATTAGTAAGAGAAGATCCTGTGAAGCAATTAATAGCTTGGGAGCAAAAATTTGGGTGAGACTTCCATGATAAATAAATCCATTATCAGAGTGAGACTAAATAAAGTAATAAAAGTTGATTGAATGCTTGATTTGTTAAGACATTCATGTAGGTGTGACACTGTTGACATCATCACTAGCTCTGACTTTAATGTGACTATAGACTAGGTATAGTCACCCCGATTACTTAATCAAAATCTTGATTGGGCATAAAATAAAAAGAAAAAAATGATCTAATGCACTACAAATTTCTTGAAATTAACATAACCCTCTGTTTAATTGGAAAAAAAACAAAATAACTCACTCCAAAGTTTATCAAGCATTAATCCCTTACAATTAAATTTTCATTCATTTAGGCTACATTTGATTGCACAATTATAAAACTGATTTGTTGCAAAAATTATATTTAAAACTGATCATGCAAAGAGTTGAAAACTGAAGTTCTGGACATTTTTTCTCATAAATGTGTCTACAGCTTTTGGCCCCTAAACAGTTTCTTCTTACAAATTCAAAAGCTGTCCAAACTCGTTTCTAAACAGAGACTTTAAGAGAACATTTAAATAATATTTTATTCAGTTATCATTTTCCACCTTCTAAAACTCTAAAAAACTGTTGCAAAATAAAAAAATCTCAATTGAGCCTTGAATTACGATTTTATTCTTATTCCATCCGGAAAGACTTATGTGTGAATTTTTTTAAAATAAGGATATGAAAATAATTTCCACTGTTTTTTAGTTTTAACCATGGTTCATTAAAAAAAAATTGCAAACTATCATAATTGTACCGAAAATTTACTGGCGTTCCTAACGATTAATAATTATATATAGGGGCTATTATTTCAAGAAGTTTGCAAAGGTTAGATTAATTTTTTTCTTAAATAAAATGGTTCCACTTGATAATAAATTTAGGATTCTTTTGCATATTTATCCTTGAAATTATCAAATTTTGTCCAAATATCCCAGATGAAATACTAATTTCACCCGTGTCCCTCAAAATGATTTAAATTATACATAAATACCTTTTTGAAAGGAACTATTATAAAATTTAAAATATTTATACTGTGCATAAGTACCCCTGAAAAGGATATGGGTGCAAAATTTAATCCTTTAAGAGAAGTATTGATGGTTATAAATTTTCAAGAGAGAATTTTGACAATATAGATTTTTTTGAGAGGTACATATGCAAAATCCCATAAATTTATGTTATTGAGATGAGATAATGTCAAGACATAAGAGTGACTTCTCTAGTGACATACAGTATTGGGATTGGTTCCCTCATTCCTAGATCCTCAAGTTATTATACCACCCTTCATTGCTAATTAAAAACCACAAAAATTATATCATATTCAATCAAGGGAAATGTCATTATCCTATAAGTTTGTTAGGCGTGTTATCCTATAAGTTGACTCACTAGCTTGAATACCAAACATATTTTGGGTGAAAATGAAATCCATTCATGAATTCATGACATCATGAAACCATAATTCATAAAGAATGTGTACACAAAAAATCACACTGACTTGGTGCTCTCTAATAGTTGGATTTTGAATCAATGATTTTTTAGACATTTTAGATGATGATAAATGAGATCATAGGATTTGAATTTTCATATGCAAAGGCTTTGGATGGTCTTAAACACATGCACATGTAATTTAAAATATAACTAAATCTAAACACACATTTTTATGTATTACATATATTAGAAGGGTGAAGATGTGAAGTATGGTAATGATTAAAATAGTTTATCAAAGAAGTACTAAACCTCTCGTAGGGGTGGATACCTTGATATCTGTATTTATTTCGTAACTCCATTCCATATTCATGTATGGATATTGCATTCAAATTTAGATCTTTATATTTTAGTAATTGATTATTATCTGAATTATACATAAATATTTTTATAATTAATATGTTTTTTTTTTTTACCTCTGCTGGACCTGCTGTGTTAGATTTTTCCACTCTCGGAAAGAGAATTCCAAAATGGATTAGCTATGCCTAGATCTAGAATAAATGCTAGTTTACTGATATGACATCTACAATAATAGTTAATATCTTATTATGAAAAAATTTGACCACTTCAGGAGAAAAGAAGGCATCAATTTTTTTTGAGGGATGGCACAAAGACTCTGAGGACTACGTTATTATCGATCGGTGTTGTTGATTCGCCTTCACGACAAGACTGTTGTTTCAGTCAAACGCCTCCCTGATCAATCTCCATGAGGACATGATGATCCTGTTAAAGACACTCCGACGATCAAATAAAAAATAATCTTTTTAACAAGAATTAGAGGTCAAAAAATCAGAACATTGTTTGTGTGGAATACTTCTCTTTATCGTATTAAGAGGGTTTGGATGTAGGTTTAAGAGGATTATGAGTTTGTAAGAATCGAATTATTTTTAATATGTTACCAAACAGTAAAATAAGCTGTAAACTTAATTAAAAGCTACAAACAGATTATAGTTATACATGTATTATATCAACCGGAAGGGTCGCTTCCCACAAACTTTATCAAAAAAGCGGATGGAATGGACAATTATACCCCTGCTAGTTATTAGTATTTACCATCCTATATAAATAAATAAATAAAAAAACCAACAATCTTTCTCTTTATTTCATTTTTTTTATCACTCGTTAGAAACCCTCACTGTCTCTGGTCTGATCTTACTCTCTGATGGTGCTGGTGGTGGCTTAATCCTATAAATGTGTAATGTTTAGTGCCTTTCATAACCCCTCTCTCTCTTCTGTTTTTCTCCAACTCTCTCTTCGTGTTTTTATTTTCTCGGGGATTTGCTTCATGTGTTCTTATGGGTTTCATGTTTTATGGTTTATTTTTGTGTGGGTTTTGTTGGATTAGTTTTTTTTTTATAGATTCTTTGGGTTTCATGTTTTATAGTTTATTTTTGTGTGGGTTTATTCATGAGTTTACTAGATTGGATTTGGAGAATGAATGAGGACAAAACTGTAATCATGTATTTTCATAAGTTGTGTTGTTGATTAGTTATCAAACATTTTATTAATTCTAGCATTTCAAATCTTTCAAGATTATTTCTAAATCCATGTAAAAAGTAAAATTCAAAAGCTATAAAAAAATTGAGCTTTATACAAAAGCTAGGTTTCTAAACCCACATTCAAACGCTCCCTAAAGTTCCAAGGGATCCTCCTGTAACAGTCGAATGCCATTATATTTGGTATCTCACACGTGTTCGAATACAGTCAACATGCCCCTAGCGAGCTATGATCGACTGATTTGACCGACATGTAGCACCACAAGATCTGCTTGTGTGTGTGTGTGGGGGGGGGGGGGGGGGGGATTACACACCCATTTATTTTGATTTAAGATCAGTTTAGTAACTCTGATCCACAAAGAGAATTGTATTTCTTTTCAGGAATCCAATTCTAATAGATTCTATTAAGAAAAATTATCCTAATATCAAAAAATGAACATAGAATAAAGAATTCTAAATAGAATTCTTCTTAAGACACCGTTTGCAAATGGGTCTGGACAACTTATGAGTTCGTAGAAAACTGTTTTTCTCAAACCCACTTCCGAACAAAAAAACAGGGGCCAAAAGCTGTAAACAGATTTCTATAAAAAAAAATACCTAAAATTTGAGTTTTTCAGAAGTCATAAAGAGGCAGCTTCCTACAAAATCAGTTTTATACTCAACTTTTAACTTAAATTAATTTTATAATCGTACAACCAAACACAACCTAAACAAACGTCTTAATGAAGAAATAATAAGAATAATCATCAAATTGACCCACATATTCCTCACAAACAATTATATTTTTAGGTTTATTCTATCATGTTCTATATTTATTCCACCTACAAAAATAAGGATAATGTTACATACAGTCTCAATTCTAATTCTAATT
>CM060875.1:6432957-6462878 GCA_030737845.1 Acorus calamus
ATAGTAAAACATCGCCATATTTTATTTTCTTTAAAACTTTGAAACTTGAGGGGGATTGTTAGAAACTTTTATATAAAGTTTGGGTTTCCCCCCATTTTTTGATTCAAAAGAGTTTAAATAAGTTTCAAATGTTTTAAAATGTTTTGGAGGGAAAAAAATGTGTTCCCTCTATTTGTTTTAGTGGTTTGGGACTTCAAAACATAGTCCCATATTGGTTATTTTTTTTTTCCTTTCCTCCTTATAAGGAAGAGGGTTGGTACTTGGGTAGGGTCCTAAGGGAGGGCAAGGGCATGTGGATTACATTTGCATTTGCATTTTGTATTTTGGGCTTTGGGCTTTGGGCTTGGGGCTTGGGTCCGGGTCTGGGTCTGGGTCGTCTGGAAGAGATAACAGAGATAGAGAGTTTTCGTTTTCGTCTCAGTCGTAACAGTCGCCGCGGCGCGATCTGCATAGTTATTTATAGCGACCGATATATCGAAATATCGGTCACTATATCGAATTCAAACCCCAAATCGCGATATATCGGCGGGTTATCGAAAAAAAATCGATTTTCGCTGACGTCATGCTAATGTCAGCGATATATCGATCGATATATCGTCGATATATCGGAATCCACCGATATATCGACGATATATCGTCCGAACGGTCGACTTTTCGACCGTTCGATTTTGATTTTTTTTTTTTTTTTTTTTTTTTTTTTTTAAAAAAGCCGTTGGGGCCCCAACGGCTATATAGCCGTTGGGGCCCCAACGGCATTATAGCCGTTTGGGGGGGGGGGGTTATTTGTAAAACCCCCCCTTTCATATTTTTTTTTTTAATTTTGCCCCTTTTATATCCAATCCTATAAATACTCCCTAAAACCCTCCATTCTCACCACAACAACTCAACAATCATCTTCTTTACCATTCCATCACTCTCACACAACCTCTAGTTCTCTACTCTCTTATTTAGCAAATAATTTTTTCCCAAAATTCCTCAATCCCAAAAGAAGCCAAAATTCCACAAAAAAAATTCCAAAAATCCATCAAAAATCCTAAAATTGTCTTTCTTGGAGGAGATATTGGTGGACTAATTGGAGGACTTTGGTGGAGTTCTTGGAGACTTTTGGTGGAGACTTTGGAGGCTTTTGGAGGAAGTTTCAATTTTTCTCCTATTTTTAGAGGTATTTATTCTTGACATTTAGTAAAGTATTTTTAGAAAGCAATTATAGTAGTATCATCCACTTTTAAAAAGAATCAATATTTAATTTTTTGAAACCTAAGATATCATTTTTTGAAAAAATGTCTTCTTCTGGAGCTAGTTTATCTAATCTAAGACCGGCTAATACAAAAGACCCTGCATGGAAATACGGAGAATATAAAGTGTTACTGAAAAACATATTGTCAAATGTTTACTTTGCTCTCATCTATGTAGTGGTGGCATAACCAGACTCAAAGAACACATATTGCATTCATCAGGAGCTAATGCTAAACCTTGTCCTAAAACAACACCTGAAATTAAAAAAGAAATAGAACAATTCATGAATAAAAAATCTGAAAATAAATGTAGAAGAGAAACATTTTATTCTGAAGATTTTGCTAGAGACATAGGAGATGAACAACCACATATAGGTGATGATGATGTAATAGAAATTGGTGGTCCTAGTTCAAGGCCTCCTCTATCTTTAAAAAGAAAGAAAAACACTAGGGGACCTATGGATTTATTTTGTAGAGGTAATATTGAAGATGTAGTTGATCAAAGATTAAGAGGAGGCCCTAGACAAACAACTTTAGAAGGAAAATTAAAAAAGAAGAAAGGAAAAATGCAATTCAGAAGATAGCTAAATGGGCAATCACTGCAGGTGTATCTTTTCATGCATTAACTTCACGTTCTTTTCATGTTGCATTAGAAGCAGTAGGTAGATTTGGGTCTGGTTTAGCCCCACCATCGATGCATGAGTTAGGTGAAACATGTTTGCAAGAAGAGGTAAGAGAAACTCATAAGATTTTAGAGACACATAAAGGACATTGGAAAACTTATGGTTGTACATTAATGTGTGATGGATGGACAGACAGGAGACAGAGATCATTAATTAACTTTTTAGCTAATTCTCCAAAAGGAACCATGTTTTTGAAATCCATTGATGCATCTGCATATTCACATGCTGCAATATATTTGTTTAACGAAATAAGTGATGTTATAGAAAATATTATTGGAAAAGAAAATGTTGTTCAAATTGTAACTGATAATGCTGCTAATTATAAAGCTGCATGTGAATTAGTGATAGAGAAGCACCCCACAATATT
Source organism: Acorus calamus (assembly GCA_030737845.1). Taxonomy (NCBI): domain Eukaryota; kingdom Viridiplantae; phylum Streptophyta; class Magnoliopsida; order Acorales; family Acoraceae; genus Acorus; species Acorus calamus. The sequence goes on from CM060875.1 coordinate 6,435,243, forward strand.
TTGGACATCATGTGCTGCACATTGTATTGATTTAATTTTAGAAGACATTGGTAAGATGCATATTAGAACTATTAGTTTAGCTAGAAGAATCACTGTTTTTATTTATGCACACACACAATTATTGCATGTAATGAGAATGTTTTGCAATGGAGATATTGTTAGGCCAGGACCCACTAGATTTGCCACATCATTCTTAACTTTGCAATCACTTTGGGAACATAAAAATGCACTTAGGACACTCATGGTAGCAGATGAATGGACGAAGAGCAAGTGGTGTAACCTTAGAACCGGAAAACAAACAGAAAGAACTATTCTTTTTGTTCAATTCTGGAAAGGTGTACAACGAGCCCTTCACGCCGGAATTCCTCTTGTCCATGTTTTAAGATTAGTTGATGGAGATGAGAAACCCTCTATGGGCTACTTGTACAATGCAATAGATAGGGCCAAAGAAAAAATTAAGGAAAACTATCAGTATAGACCGCTACAATATAGCCCTGTTCTTGAGGTAATAGAAGGAAGATGGAGTCGTCAGATGTCGTCTGACCTTTACCATGCAGGATTTGTCCTTAACCCCGGAGTATGGTTTAAGACCGCGGATTTTGTAAATAATGCAATGGATTATTTATTTAAATAAAATTTCTTCAATTTTATTTATGTTGTAGACTACATAAACCATTGTAAATTTTTTTTCAAACCAAAACCATTGTAAAATTATTATTATCTTCATATCAAATTATTCTTATTCATTTTTTATTATTTTCACAATTTTTAATGTTTTTTAACTGTTTTTTCTAATTTTTTCCGAATTTATTTTAAAAAAAAAAAGCGCCCCGGCCGATCGATATATCGATCAATATATCGATATATCGATCGGCACCCCACTTCGATATATCGAAATATTCGATATTTCGAACATTGGCGATCTGTAACTGCCGTGATTAGGGCGATGCGATTCGTAACCGTCTTGATTAAGGCGCCGCGTGATTGAGGGCGAACGTTTGTCCGTTCGAGTTTTATCTCAAACGGCTCTCTTCCTCCCACGCCTATATAAACAGGCTATGGGAGGACTGCAAATGTATGCAATCTCAGCGTTCTCTCTTCTTCATCCAGAAAAGTTTTTTGTTCTTCTTTTGGCGATTGTTCGAGTCAGCGATCGGTTCACGAATTCTTCTTCCTGCTGCACCAGAGGAGAAGATCAGCGAGGCTGGGTGGTTGTATCCGGGGAGCAGATCGTCGAGTACCCTGTGCGATTGAGGGGGCAATTCTGTTCTTAAGACAGCGTTCTACGTGCCTCCATCCAGGCCATCTCTGAACCCTTTCTGTTTTGATCTGCTGTTTGGTCATCTGTTTATTGTTTAATCCGATTTCGACAAAAGATTTTCCAACATACTCAAGATCCTGCGTCATCGATGATCCAATAATTCTCTTAGGCTCCGTTTGGCAGCACGATTGGGTCAGATTCCGCTTTTTGAAAAGCTAAAATCCCAAAATCGTGCTGCCAAACGGGTCGGATTCTGGCATAATCAAAAGCTGGATTCCTTTTAATTTCTCCCTCGAAATCCGTGTTTTTAAAATCTCAAAAACAACGCTTTTTGGTCGGAATGATTTTTTGAATTGAAAAACAACTTTTTCTACTAAACATTAAACTCCTTTCAAAATTAAAAAAAAGCATCCCAAAAAAGTCAAGGTCTAAAATCATCTTAAAAAGCAGCTTTATTCCAAAATCTACTTTTCAATCTATGTTTTCAAACGGAGCCTTAATGAAAGAGATTATCTGAATATTGGACTCTGACACCCTACAAGAACTGCTGAGGAATGTATGTGTTTTTTTTCTTTCTTGTATGAATTTTAATGTATTAGAATTCTGATTTTTTCACTTCTCCTACAGACAGAAATTTACATGGTATCAGATACTTAAGTTTCGACTGAACAGGAACACGTGGCATGTGATCACAACCTTATACAGAATTTTGTTCTAATAAAAAATCAATGTTCATACTTAGTGGTCTTAAACACAAATTTCTATTCGACCAATCTTTAGATGAGATTGAATGAATCATGAAATATGTAACAATGATGTACAAAACTGTTCGAGACGTGTCAAATCATTCATTGTGTCAAAATTATTGTGTGCTGCTTATTGTAGGGATAGCTATTGGATGAGTATGATCACAAAATGTTGCAACGTTCACCAATTATATTTATCCACTTATTTGTTGATGATTATTCAAAAGAATTTTCTATGATATTGAGTTAAACAGGCATAGTTATCCTTTCCAGCTTGACCGTAAAATCAGCTAGGGAGGGTTTCTCTGATATATAATAATAAATATTCACTAATCATAGTGGACGAATACTAATAATATTTTAACATATACGATGACTTGTATTTATATGAGTAGTGTATGTGATTGGGGTGGATTGGGCCACAGCTGTGTTTATGTTGTTTCAGTAGTGTGCATTGTTTTTGTCATAATTTTGTTGCTCTATTTCAATATTTTCCTTTTAGTAATTTAAATAATGTCAGAGCATGTTGTTCAACAATGTTTGATGAAAGCATTAATTTAATGTCACGAAACTCTCTAAAATTGTCATTAGTAGATGTTTCAATTCTTACATTTCATCAAACATCAAACATCAAATTCTTACATTTCATTAACCTGGCCTTGAGAAAATCATATCAGGAGCCTCATGGTCCTCCACTCCATAAAATTTTCCAACGAAATTGATCAACTAGAAAGTTAATTAATATACTAGATACCTCACACTTGATGACATGGATTCTAAGGTCCTGTTGGTGTTGACAGTAATCAAAAGGGGTGCTGCCACATTCAGTTTTTTTATATTTCAAAATATAGTTTTATATACCTTGTTAAAAATCTAATAAAACATATACTTCGTTAAATTTTTCTTACACTTACTAAAAATAGATTCATTTAACTTGAAATAGAACAACATACAATTTTATTAAAACATATATCTCATTCGATGATGTTTACTATTAAAAAAAATGAAAAAATGTTTGATCTAAATTTTGATTGGTAAAAATGGTTGAGTCTAACATTTCCTAATCATAATAAGTCATACAGAAGCATACGACGGCATGACTGCAAAAAACATTTGCGAAAATGTGCAGGAACTGACTTCGTTTCCTCTTCTGGCAAGAACACTAGTGATTGTTCTTAAGTTCGTGTTGCTGTTAATATTGAATTGAATTGTTCTTAAGTTCATGTTGCTGTTCATATTGAATTGAAACTATGTATTGAATTGGCCTTGCGAGGTTTCTGTAACAGAAAAAAACCCAGCTCTATTCAGGCATAAACATGCTGCAACAGTGTAATGTAATTAGAAAAAGTTCAGATGAAATTTGAGCTGGTGTTTGTGCTGTAAAAGACTTTGAATATGTCTTACAAGATCTAGTTCAGATGTTCATATTTGACAAAGGTAATATAATCTCCCTTTTCAACCCTTTGAAAGGCAGACCACCAGGTTTGGACTTGAAACACTCTACGGATTCAAGCGATCTTGAAGCCTGGAGAGCCATCTCGGCATGGAGTTGAAGACATGTCATGGCCATCTGTGGTTCAATATTTCCAATGATTAAGAAATATATAATAAGGTGGTAATGCAATTTTAGAGATGTGAAAAATCGATCATCATTGTTTTTTTTTTTTTTTGAAAAAAGGTAGATATTTGCTACCCGATATTCATTTCTGATCATCGAATTACAAACTCCGAACATGATTGGTGTGGAATGAATCGATCATAATTGTTATTGGACATACCGCTGAGCATTCAGTGTCTGCTTCAGAGTTGGCGACTTGGAGAGCCCATGTACGGATCCAATCGAGCCCTCTAGTTATATCGTGGTTGCCCTCGATCAATGATGATGCAACATGCGATGGATGGAGCGATGCCAATATGCAGGAACATGCAAAAAGGACGGATCTTCTAACAAAGGCTTCAGGATGCTGCGAAATTCCCCTGTAAACGAGTATAGTCAGTGACATAATAGCGTCATTACTTAATCGAGGGTTGACGCATGGACACTTACATGGAAAATAACTCATGAATGGTTCTGTCTGACTCATGCACTCTTCAATTTGATTAATGAATTGTTTAGTTCAATTTAAAACTTACATGAATTCAGTTCATGTCTTTCACTTTTGTGCAAAAATTAGTCAGTTCAATTTAACGCCACAAAAAAAGTTCATTTCGATGTCACATTGTTTAGTTTCATAAGTTGTTCAGTTCAATTCATATGATTATTTAGTTTGATTCATGAATGATTTAGTATATTATCGGTTGTTTAATTCGATTCATGAATTATTCAATTCAATACAAAAGTTCTCTCCCTCAAAGAATGAGCATGTGATGTGTGACCGAATACAGTCCTGGATTTGGTCTCATTGATTCTTAAAATTCAACAGATTGGGAAACAAGCCATTCTAGATCATTTCTATTGGAAACAAAAATTTAGGAAAGTTAGTAAAAGATGGAAGGAAATATGATCTAGAATGAATGAGGCAGGCACAGAAGTGTCTGTAAAATAAAACATATTTAGTGAGAGGGATACCTTGAGCTCAACATATCAAGAAGTGCAGGAGCAAGGGCTGAAGCTTCTGGATGCATTGCCGTGCATTTCATACAAACACCGAGCATGTACATCAGTTTTCCAAGAACAACAAAGTCCCTGTCAAGCAAGTCGACACCATGCCTTTTTTTATCGAAACCTTGCATGACGGGGAGCATGAAAGCAGCTGCATACATGGGAAATTTATTCTTCGACCATTGTGATTGATTTTCTCGTATCCTTGCTGATGCAAATCCCCATCTACGGGACTTTCCAGTCTTGGTCTGAGAAGGCTTAGAAGGAAGCTCTCTCTCATACCGATAAGACCAACTTAACGGAGAACCATGTTCTGATATCTCCTTCCACGGACCGGCACCAGGCAGGTCTCCACTGCTTGGAAGAAACCATGGGTTGCCTTCAGAGATGGTAGAGATAAGGTCCCTTTGTTTTTGTTTTGGGATTATGGTTTTAGTTTCAGAGAGCTCTTGTGCTGCATCGGTCATGACATCGAGGATCAAAATGCGTTGGCTGATGTCCACATTTGGAGAATACAATAAGTTGGTTAATGGTTCCAAGGATTCAAATGGGGAGGAAACAAGCAGTGATACCAACGCCTTTTGCCTCTTTGCTTCAGCGGATTCTTCTTCTCCCTCTACAGCCAGATCGGAGCAACGGACTTGCACCAGTGCTCTCACAAGATCAGCTGAACAATGTCGGAGCTCGTCAGGTAATGCCCTTATAAGCTTTTCAGCAACATCAAGTGCCCGCTCTGCCTGTGGAAGTGAAACAATTTAGCAAAAATGGAAAAATAGAAAGAGAAGACAATGACTGGTAGCAATTGAAATGAAATTTTCTCTTCTTCCATTACAAATTTTTTATTAGGCCTATTAATCATTTGAAAAATATCTATATCCGCTCTGAATTCGTATTTGAAAAACCAGAAATTATATGATACTCAAATATACAAGTGTAGATATGGATATTAATGTATCCACTCTGAAAATATCCAAATATGATATATATTAAAAAAATTATATATGTATATGTATTATATACATGCACATTCAATTATTATACATGATTAATCATAATTTTGAAATTTTAGATAATTATTGTACTATTTTTTTATGATCTCTGAAAGAGACAAGAAGCTATTTTTTAATTCTCATGTATTTAATATGTGAACTTATGAACCAAACTGGTGTCCATATATAGACATGACAATTATCCAAAAAAATATATATAATCTGAATTCAAATATTAATATCTGAATCCGAATAATTTAAAGAGAAGACACAAATATTAAGGTTTCTGATCCATTGAAAAGACTTATTTTCTATGTACAAATGCATATGTGAAAAATGTAGCAAACATCTTACCGCATCGGGATCATCAGGTTTCCGTAATGCTGCAACTACATCACCAAGCTGCGAAACTTTGCTTTTCAAGTCTAAACCATCATCTGTTAGATCGTATGGTTGCAAAGATGAGTCACTTGAGCCTTCAGAGTCCTGGCTTTCGCTATCATCATTTTCAGTAGCAATTTTTTCATAGTCAAGTGAAGCTGGATCAACAATTTCATCTGGATCCACCAACTTGAACTCTGACAACTTGGTATCCTTGTCCAGTCCTTTACTCTTCACTTCTTTATGTCTTCTTTCATTAGCTATACAATCACTATCTGCACCAGGAATAGATGTCTTGTAACTGCCACTTACAATTTCCTCACCTTGAATAGAATGGTTTACTCCTTTATGCTGGGATGTAAGGCCAAATTCCCAGTCAATGGTTTCTTCAGTGAGACTATCATCAAGATAAAGAGGTTTTTCCGGGTCGACAATTTTTGAGAACACCAAGGCAATACAGCTAGCCATTCTCCTTACCAAATGAATTGGACTCTCCAGTCTACCTGACAAAAATTTGGGAACATCATGAACATGAAGATAGCATCTTCTAATTGAAAATACTTGAGGAGGAGAATATTATTTACAGCTAACTCCTTGAAGCAGGGAATGCAGCACTTCTTTTCTTCCTTCTAGTTCTTCTTTGGACATCTTCTCTAGACAGAGACCAACTGCTGCAGTTATATCTGAATTGCGATAAAGAAAATGCGATACATGGAAATCTCAAAAAATACAATGTAGATTCAGTGACAAACGCATAAGAAAAGGATACATGCTTGCTGTTCTGTGGAAGAAGACTGGACAAACTCACGTTTGGACCATACACCAATAAGACGCTGCACAGTATCTAACAGACACTGTTTGGTTTGACTTTGCATCCCTAGAGCAACATGAGGTGGGCATTTGAAGACTGAGAACTGAAGAACCCATTTGAGGCAACAAAGGGGAAAGACCTTCCAGAATAAAAATTTATCAAGAAACAAAGCCCTGGACAATAATGAAAATATATAAATTAATAAAAGGGCCTCATTGGCAAGTCAAATACAAAGTCTAGACTTTTATATTCAGACAGAACTACCACTTCTAGGAAAAATATTGAGTAATACAAGAAAATTTCACTAAATCATGCAATTAAAAGGGAATCTGAACATAGTTGGCTAAAGTATGGAAATTTAGTACAGAACTTCAGTTGATCAACTGGGCCTTTTTGTAACTATCTGGGTTCAGTTAAATTCAGAATATGATATCACAGTATTTTAAAATGGGTGCCAATTTATTGCAGTCCTCTATCATGTCTTGGGACCTCGAACGCCAAACAATAACATTTCAAAAGAAAAACATAACACTATGCGATGTTGGCAAGAGTTAAAATCCCAGTCCAAGCATATTAATTCTGAGAGGCAGTCCATAATCATGACAGTAGTTATATTAAGAGATCAACCTATGTTAAGACTTTATCAATTAAGCTCCTAACATAATTGAGAGTTTAAGACTGATGGTGATAAGAAAGTTTGATAACTTCCATTTTTGTTCTTATCCAGCCCAACATGGTGCAGAAGTAAGAATTCCAAAATCACACAGCTGGTCAGCGATATAATAGCTTCCCACTCCTATGCAAGCAAGAAGAGAGGTATTTGATTATTAACTTAAGGCATAAGAAAAGCACCCATTACAGTTGATTTGAGCTAAATCACACATTGCAAGCACCTCTACAACACAGACCCCCCTTTTTTTTGAAAATCGATGCCCCCAGGATTTGATCCCTTGATCTCATTAATAGATAGGGGGGGTGCTAGCCGGCTAACCCCAAGCTCGGTTTGCTACAACACCTCTACAACATAACCCTTTGAATCCATAAACAGGGAATTGAACTGACAAAAGCTAATACCACACTTAAAATCATGTTAGGGAAAAGACAAGTTTGCATAAAAAGTAACTAGCGAGTGAAGCATGTTGACCAAGACCATAAAAGAGACTATCCCGTAGAAAACATTGAAATTGGTCATTCATGATCATTCATGCAACAGTATTCTGTTCAAGAAAATGACAAAAACTGCAGAAAAAGATTAATAATAATACAGGTGAACAGTTGTTTGAAGCAAAAGTAATATAGATAAAAACAAGAACACCAGCATGAAAAGTTAAAGTTTGAAAAAGAAAACACCTCCTGGCTACATTCTGTTCCAAAGATCGATGAAATAGCATCCAAAGAATCCAATACGCTTCCAGATCTGTTATGTTTTCAGTTGCTAACTGGCGCAGTAACTTTTCGGACAGTCTTTCCACAGCATGGGCATCACCAATTGCTTCTATTATTTTCATCCAGAACTTGGATTTGGGATTTGATTCGATCATATTAGGACCAATAGAATCATTTCTTTCTGCCAAGCAGCCGCGGACATGATTAAGAACCTTAGGGATCATTTCAGCCAGAAGGACATCTGTCAATTGTTACGTAAAATCAGTGCTTTATCAACGATTATTACTTAGCCAGATTTTGGACATTTCGGGGTCAACACACTAACAACAAATAAAACTGCATATTTTCCAACTGAAGAATAGGCATGTGCATGCATTCAGGATTTGATGTTACATTTTGGTGGAAGACAATGCCAAATGTAGGGAATAGAAAAGGAAAAACTTTTTTTAAGGCTTCTCAATTCGTGAAAAAAATCCATTGGATTTGGGATTTTACATCTACTAGAAATAAATAAAAAAAGGCAACATTAGTTAAATATATGATCTACTAGAGCTAAATAGAAAAGAACAGCATTAGTTAAATTGTACACTCAGGACATGGGATTCATAAGTGCTCTTTCACTAAACTGGATAAGAAAAAAGCGAGCATAAGCGGGCATTAGTTAACAAAAATTAAAAAAAATTGATAGGTTAGTGTAAGAACTGATTGAGTTTCATTGGAAAGAGTGGTGTATAAATAAAAATTTTCATTTAAAGAAAAATCACACTGCATGCATTATGATTTATAAATCTCATATCACCTGCAGATCCACGTCGACAAATACGTGCAAAACTTTCCCCAACAAGTAAGAAACTGTCAGGAATAGCTTCATCCAGAATATTTCTTCCGACATATAATTCTGTCGCGCATTCTTCTGCTCCATCAAGAAGTTGAATTGTGATCTGCTTGAATAACAAGCTAAATTTTTTGTCAAGAATAAACTTCAGCTGTATCAATGATAGATATGTGTGAGTTTTGGAGACAATATTGAAGATGCCACATTAATTGGGTGATTTTCAAGCAGCTGGAATTAAACAGCTTAAAATTTGGTTACCTAGTAATTTGAGGATCTCCCTAGATAGAACCCACGGTTAAGTTCATTCATAAGTCACTAGGGAAACTTTTCCAGAATTTTGAGACATCAAGTTTAGCATAAATGCTTAAAAAGAACATGTCTCAGCTTGTTTAGATTAGTTCAATTTTTTTATTTATTTAAAAGGCCACCACCTAAACAACCCATTTTTTCAAAATTCCATGCTGGAACCCAAGCCACTTGGCATACCGACACTTAGTTGGGAATGATTTCTGGATTGACCACAAAGTGTTCCTTTTTTATTTCTCTTTCTTTATTTCTTTATTTATGTTACGGTGGATGCAGCAGGCATGTCAATCAACTAAGAAATCTTCAAGACTGACATCTATGCCTTGTATCCATGTAACATTGTTGGTATCAGAATAAAGCAACGCTGTAGTAGATTCACTTAAATAGGCCACTGGACTTATCAAGATACATAAAACCCAATGTTGAACTCAGAAATCAGTTTCCCTCGTAATGGGGAACCCTTGGGCTCAGATCCCCACTTGCAAAATATGTTATGTCATGTCATGATGCAGGAATGTATTTGTTGCTATGATTGCAAGACATGGATGTTTATCTGCTGCTATGATACTGAACTTCTTTCTTTCTAGCACCCATGGATCAAGAAAATGGTGAGCAATTTTTAAAAATACGTGTAACAAAATTTATGCAACAAGTATGTAGTAGTTTGAAGACAAACTTACATTAACAATCCTGTAATATATTATCTGTATTTTGCATTGAATTAATCTGATAGGAAAGTAGAAATTTGAGTAAATAATATGAGTAAACCATATGAGGATACTGTGATGAAAGCACTTTTGGAGCTTCCATTCTAACTTTGTCAGGAATAGATGCAAGTAGCTGTGACACCCTGGATACCAGTGTTCCACTATATGACATGAACCTTGGACCAGTTTTTTCTGCATTCCTACAGGAGTCTTCAATTTCTCTAACCATATGGTGTACCCCTTTCTTTGAAAGCAAACAAGAAACTAATAACCTGCAAGAAGTAAAATTTAAAAAATAACTATTCCATAAGAGCATATAGAAACATTAATTTTAATGCAACACTCTCTTCTTCCTTCGTTTGCGCAGTGGAAAGAGCTCCCTTATGGGAGAATGGTTTCGAGACTCACCCATGAACGTGGTGAAAAAAAATCTCCCCCATAAATGTCTACAGGGAAAAAAACATTCCCTGAACCTTGTCTACTTAAAATAACAGAGAAATAGGTGTAAATTGGACATGAAACCAATCAAAAAAATTGACAACTCCAAAGCCAATATGAATTTAAATTTTAAAGCATACTAAATCTCCCACAATGTCCACATGAAAACACTAAGTTTCAATTAAAATGGCATGGCCGCATGGAAATCCCAAGTTGAATAGAACTTGCAGAAGTATACATGAATTCCAAGATTTAGCAGTAAGGACGCCCAGAATAATCCCAATTTAAGATTCACAACAGCATTACTAAAAGCCAGGACCAAACCACACAACCATGTTTTTAGCTATTATAATAGAATTCAAGGAAACATGTTCCAGTTCTCTTTTTTGGTCCACCAGATCTTTTTTCTTCCAGTGTCATATTTTGCATATTGATGTAAGCTCAATGAACTCAGGTAGAGCAAGGAAATATCAAAAGAATCACCAAACTCTGAAATCGAATCTCTCAAAGAGGTCACACACCTTTCCACGTTTGAGCAGATAGCATTCAAGTCAAAATCTTCATTAATTCCATGCCGAGTAAGAGCAGGGACAAGAGCCTGAAGAATCTCAATTGAAGGTCCACTTATGAAGAATTGATCATACACTTGCATTTGTGCCGATATAGGAATACAAGTCAGCCAATTTGAAGCAATATCTGCACATAAACCAAAGGTGTCAATTTTTAATAAAAGCAAGAGCCTTGAATTATGAGTAAAAAATAATCCACTTCAAAATAATTCTTAAAGAACATTGACCTAGATATGAACTTTTCTAAGACATTTCCAAGCCTATAAGTGCACTATTATCAATTCAAGTTCACTAGTCAGATATTTCGTATTAATATTATTGTTGAAGGGGAGATATAAAGCAAAGTCAGTGCTGTGGTGCTTTCAAGTGGAAGGCAGAAGGCAATTTACAAGCAATCAATTACACCCAATGATAAGAAACAAATAAATTCCTCATATATGACCAAGGCATATTGCATCCATATCACGATCATTAAGATATGATAAAACAACGAATTATGTTTTCTTTTGGCTATGTTCACAATGGAATACACTACAAGATACAGCACTACCATATCCAACACAAATAAGAAAGAGGGTGGAGCTGAATACAGTTGCATGGAAAGCAATGAGATTTCTGAAATAAGACAAACCCACTTACTGTATAGAAGTATTCTAGCCATCATTGAAAATGCAGGTCCACTATAGAAAGCATGCTTCCAACAATTACTATCAGATTGACTTGGAACCACAGCATTGAGGACCTACAAATGTCAATAATGGGAGTAACATTATTTGATAATTCATAACATGACTTTGTACAAAATACAGTATTTCGTTACTCCAAAACCAAGTAGTTCTAAATAGAATCTCAACAACATATTTTCAATAATTGCCGATGACCAGTCTGAAGATGGAGATAGAAGACGCACTTTATGTTTGTAACGATCATCAATACTACCTGCGTTTTAAACCAAAAAATGGGAGTCAAAATGACAATTCTGAAGCACATTATCCACATTGACAAGTGGGTAAGTATGCAGTGAAGAAAAACGTTATGCAAGGCTACTTGTAAAACAAATACAAATAAATTAAGTAGTCAAAATCAGATAATTCTAACTACCTAGCACATATTTCTGAAATTAATATAATCTAAAACTCTAAATCACGTGGAAATCCCTGAAAAACCTATCGTATCAGACTACCAAGAGACATATTGTTCTCATGCCCCCCTTTTCCTTCTTCAACAAGATATGCACATAACATATATGAGTGAATTCAAATACATTTTATCCATCAGCAGCTCCTAAGCATTTAATTATATTAGTGAGATATATTAATAATCTATCATAAAAAACCATATTAGTCAGAACCACATCAACTCCATTTGAAAAAATTAGGAAAACAGTAAAAAAAAACCAAAATTTGTAAATGAAAAGAAATAAACAATGATGAAAATTCCAATCTTTTCAGCACATCGACTGTTTCTCTTTCAGAATCTCCTGTTCCATGGACTCTTTTCCATTTCTAAGTAAAAAAGTTACCATATTTTTTTTAAAATTACAGTGAAATCAACGATTCAAACACACACACACAAAAAACATCTTTTGAAGACCATTTCTAATGATTCAAAACTCGAACTCCACCTTTCGAGTCAATTCGAAAACAACAAGAACATATAACGAAAAATAGTGGCTTCATTTACAAAACCTAGAAACACAAAGCAAGCGAGAGAGAGAGAGAGAGAGGTCATTCGAACCGGCGAGGAGATTGGAATCGACGGGGAACAGAAGGACGGCGAGGGAGTGGAGGGCGCAGATCACCTCATCGACGCACTTCGCTCCGTCGACAGCGGCGGCGACTTCTCCGACCCTCCGTAGCACCTCCGCTTCCATTCCTCCTCTATCTCCGCCGCCTCCGCCGTGGCCGCTGAAGCTCTGCTTCTCTTTTCCTCGTATTCCACCTTCCATGGCCTAATCACAAAAACCTGAAAGAGAGCCAAGTAATATCGGTTGCTACATATATGTTTCGGCCGACACGAAGGCAAGTCCAGACCAGCCCAATCTTCCTCAACCCGAGTCCAGCCAGCCCAGCCCAGCCCGATCCAGCCCAACCCAGAATATCACAATTATTTATTTTATTTTATTTTATTTTATTTTTTGGTACATTTTCGTCCCTGTAAACGGGGCAGTTTTGAGAGACCATACTGGCGAACTCCTCACCGCGGTGGCAATCCAGGATGAAAACCTCCAATCGATCAATGTGTTGGAATTTAAAGCTATACTTCAAGGCCTGAAGATGGTTGCTGCCTGCCCGAGGAATACCCAATGTTCATATCGAGGGTGATTCTTCAACGATAATTGCCTAGGTCCATGGCAAAGGCTTTATTCCGTGGAAAGTCTTTCGGGTGCAATTCGAACCACTCCTCCATATCTTGCCTTTCTTTACAGCATGGTGGCGGATCATCTGGCAGGATGGAGGGGCTCTCTAGGCTTGACAATCATCGCTCCTTAGGAGGCCTCGCAAGACCTGAATGATCTCATAGCACAAGATGCCATTGGGACTGTCTTCACTCGTGTACGCAAAGGATAACTATTTTGAGGCCCGGGAGGGATGAATCACATCAGCCCTCTCAGGCCTTGGGCAGAGGCCACCAAGGCAAACTGCCTAGGGCCTCCACTTGCAAAGCCTAAGTATTAAGCCCATTGGAAAAAAAAATCTTACATATCAACTCCCCAGGGCTAGGCCCAACTATTACAAAAAAAAGGAAAATGATATACCCAGTCATATTTACCAACCAAAACTTAGATCTCATATGTTTTCATTTTTTTAAATAGTAAATATCATCTAATGAGATATGCTTTGATAAAAAGTGCATATCGCTTCATTTCGAGTTGAATGAACCCATTTTCAATAAGTGTAAGAAAACATTTAATGAGGTATATATATATCATCTAATGAGATATATGCTTCACTGAACTTGTAACAAGGTATATATGTATGTGTTTTGGACTGAGAAAAAAATTGAGTGTAGCAAGACTAAAAAAAAAACTCCCAAGCCCAACCATATAAATGCCCCAAGTCACCAAAACCCATTATCTCAGCCTACAGTTTCATTTCCCAAACCAAAAGCCCTAAAAATTCTCCCATCAAAGCCATGTCTCCATTTTATTATCTCTATGTGCCGTTTGACATCCCCAAAATCTCTCCAACATCTCTCTCTTTCACACAGATATTCATCAAGAATTCAAGATTCCATCTCTTTATATATTTGATCAATTCCCCAAAATGTCTAGCACGGAGAACATAAACCTTATTTATAGGATATTGTGGGAGGTGAAAATGTCCTCCTCCTTGGATGGGCCGGACTGGAAGACGGTCCGGGCTTGGTTTGAGTAGATCCGCGAAGAGACGACGATGAGGCTCTGCCGTGGAGGGATTGACGAGGTTTGTTTGGACTAAACCCGATGTAGATCAGGCTGCCTACGTACCCTTTTCAAGGGATCAAGTCACACATAGTTCCTTTTTGGCGCGAACCTCCGACGATGAAGCCCAATCTCCATTAAAATGAGATTTAAAGCTTGGGTTTAGGGTTCTCTTTGTTTTGGGAAAGAAGAAGAAGTCTATCTCTCTCCCTCCCTCTCTGTCTGTCTCATCCCCCTTTTGTGAAGGGGATACCCTTCTATTTATAGTGGGAAGGGATGTGCCTATATCCATGGAGGTGTGAGCATATCATGGAATGGAATCTTCCACGTGGCTTCTGGATCGATCGATACGTGGGAGATACTTTTTGACAGTTCGTTATAGCCACTGTGGCAGGGAATATTTTCTCAGAATTCCTAATATCTCGCCGATGTGGACTTCGTGATTTTGGTTCAAGTCGGACAGGAGCTATGCCCCCATTCACCCAGGTCTAGTCGGGAGTCCGACCAGACTACTTATTAGCCCGACCTGGGATGGTGGTGTGTTATGATGAAAATGTGATGGGTCGGGGCGGTATAGCCTTTTAAACGGATCCTGAGGTATGACAGATTTTGGCTCCTACAAATGCCCCCTCTTCTGGTCTTTCGGGGACCGGGAGAGCAGAAGAATAGATTTAAGAGGAGTCCTTTTAATGATGGGACAAAATCTTTACACGAGTCCTTTTAATGATGGGACAAAATCTTTACACTCTTGGTCCCTTGGGGATCGGGAGAGCTATAGATCAAATGTCGAGACCTTGCATGTTAAATCCTCATCTGACTTTTGTCAAAATGACGCTTTTCTATTTCTTTCTGCCTTTAACCTGAAAAGACGAATGGCAGGGTAGACTGGAATGCCAGGGTTGACCCGAATGGCAGGGTAGACTTGTATGTCAGGGTAAACCTGAATGCCAGGGTTGACCCGAATGCCATGGTAGACCTGATTGCCAGGGTTGACCTGACTGCCAGGGTTGACCCGAATGGCAGGGTAGGCTTAATTGCCAGGGTAGACCTGTATGGCAGGGTAGACCTGTATGGCAGGGTAGGCCTGAATGGCAGGGTAGGCCTAAATGGCAGGGTAGGTCTGATTGCCAGGGTAGGCCTGAATGCTAGGGTAGGCCTGATTGCCAGGGTAGGCCTGAATGCTAGAGTTGACCTGAATGCCAGGGTTGACCCGAATGGCAGGGTATGCCTGATTGCCAGGGTAGACCTGTATGGCAGGGTAGACCTGATTGCCAGGGTTGACCCGAATGCCAGGGTTGACCCGGATGGCAGGGTAAACCTGAATGCCAGGGTTGACCCGAATGCCAAGGTTGACCCGAATGGCAGGGTAGGCTTGATTGCCAGGGTTGACCCGAATGGCAGGGTAGACCTGTATGGCAGGGTAAACCTGAATGCTATGGTTGACCCGAATGCCATGGTAGACCTGATTGCCAGGGTTGACCCGAATGCCAGGGTTGACCCGAATGGCAGGGTAGGCTTGATTGCCAGGGTAGGCCTGAATGGCAGGGTAGGCCTGAATGGCAGGGTAGGCCTAATTGCCAGGGTAGGCCTGAATGCTAGGGTAGGCCTGAATAGCAGGGTAGGCCTGATTGCCAGGGTTGACCCGAATGCCAGGGTTGACCCGGATGGTAGGGTAAACCTGAATGCCAGGGTTGATCCGAATGGCAGGGTAGGCCTGATTGCCACGGTAGACCTGTATGGCAGGGTAGACCTGATTGCCAGGGTTGACCCGAATGCCAGGGTTGACTCGGATGGCAGGGTAGGCCTGAATGCCAGGGTAGGCCTGAATGCTAGAGTTGACCTGAATGGCAGGGTAGACCTTAAAAGGTGAACTACCTGGTAGAAAAGGAAGACTAGCTGGGAAGACATGATTTTCTGGGAAGACCAAAATGGAAGTCATGCAGGGAAGACTTGATTTTCTGGGAAGACCATAATTTCAGTCCTGGAGGGAAGGCATGATCTTCTGGGAAGACTTAGAATGGAAGACCTGGTTTGCCCCCAATCCGATTTGGACGAGTACGACTTACTTGTATGCGTGACCTCATTCATGCCAGTCCCATTGGAGAGCATCTTGGATGCCGTTACGGCTAGGTGTGCACACCCCTTATTCCGAGATGGACGAGTACAACTTATTTGTGCGCGTGATCTCGAGTCCATAACGGATGGGTACGGCTTTTGGGTGCGCACCTCTTATTCCGATATGGACGAGTACGACTTATTTGAGCGCGCGACCTCGAGTCCATAACAGATGGGTACGGCTTTTGTGGTGCGCACCTCTTATTCCGATATGGACGAGTACGACTTATTTGTGCGCGCGACCCCGAGTCCATAACGGATGGGTACGGCTTAGGGGGCCATTCGGCTAGTGCGTGCTGCGAGGGCTGAGCGGTATCGAGTGCTAAAAGCGACCCCGATCAGACTCTGCCCGTTGAGCGCGGCTTAAGGGGTCATTCGGCTAGTGCGTGCTGTGAGGGCTGAGCGGTATCGAGTGCTAAAAGCGACCCCGATCAGACTCTGCCCGTTGAGCGCGGCTTAGGGGGCCATTCGACTAGTGCGTGCTGCGAGGGCTGAGCGGTATCGAGTGCTAAAAGCGACCCCGATCAGACTCTGCCCGTTGAGCGCGGCTTAGGGGGCCATTCGGCTAGTGCGTGCTGCGAGGGCTGAGCGGTATCGAGTGCTAAAAGCGACCCCGATCAGACTCTGCTCATTGAGCGCGGCTTAGGGGGCCATTCGGCTAGTGCGTGCTGCGAGGGCTGAGCGGTATCGAGTGCTAAAAGCGACCCCGATCAGACTCTGCCCGTTGAGCGCGGCTTAGGGGGCCATTCGGCTGGTCCCGAGCCTCTGGCGGGGGCGGCGGTGGCGTCTTTTCTCCGCACTTCAAGAACTGCAGCATCAATCCCTCCATATGTCCGAAGCGTTGGTTCATAAGCTCCATTTCCTTCGCAAGATCGCGCCCGGCCTCCGGGGTCGGGTCTTGGGAGGATGATCCGAGTGGTGCTTTGCCTTTCTGCGGAGGGGGGTCGTCGGGCGTCACCCTTCCTTCCTCCACATCACGTTCGTGGACCGTGGACTGAGTCTTCGCCACCATCTTTGTCGGTAAATTTGCTGGGACGGCTTTTTGCTCCGAGTCCCACAGACGGTGCCATTTTGTGGGAGGTGAAAATGTCCTCCTCCTTGGATGGGCCGGACTGGAAGACGGTCCGGGCTTGGTTTGAGTAGATCCGCGAAGAGACGACGATGAGGCTCAGCCGTGGAGGGATTGACGAGGTTTGTTTGGACTGAACCCGATGTAGATCAGGCTGCCTACGTACCTTTTTCAAGGGATCAAGCCACACATAGTTCCTTTTTGGCGCGAACCTCCGACGATGAAGCCCAATCTCCATTAAAATGGGATTTAAAGCTTGGGTCTAGGGTTCTCTTTGTTTTGGGAAAGAAGAAGAAGTCTATCTCTCTCCCTCCCTCTCTGTCTGTCTCATCCCCCTTTTGTGAAGGGGATACCCTTCTATTTATAGTGGGAAGGGATGTGCCTATATCCATGGAGGTGTGAGCATATCATGGAATGGAATCTTCCACGTGGCTCCTGGATCGATCGATACGTGGGAGATACTTTTTGACAGTTCGTTATAGCCATTGTGGCAGGGAATATTTTCTCAGAATTCCTAATATCTCGCCGATGTGGACTTCGTGATTTTGGTTCAAGTCGGACAGGAGCTATGCCCCCATTCACCCAGGTCTAGTCGGGAGTCCGACCAGACTACTTATTAGCCCGACCTGGGATGGTGGTGTGTTATGATGAAAATGTGATGGGCCGAAGCAGTATAGCCTTTTAAACGGATCATAAGGTGTGACAGATTTTGGCTCCTACAGATATATTTAAGCCTCTGTTTGGATTGAGGAATTGAGTTATTTTGGATAGATAATTATACCAGTATAGATAACAATTCTACATGAATAAGAAATTTTCTGTTTGGTTATGTTTTTTTATTCTCATTGGAAAACGTAAGAACAAATGTTGAGTTGTTTGGTTGATAAAGAATAAAATATAAATAAAGTGTAAAAATGTTGATTTGATATGTGAACCCTTTGATATATAAGTGGTGTTGATATGCGATTTGATGTGATAAGGTGTAAAAAGTTGATTTGACATGTGAGCCCATGAGAATAAATAAACTGAGTATAGCTTATCATAGGGGTTACTTAGAATTGTTATACTCTCTTATACTCGTTTAAACTGGTTTTTAGTAATACCAAGTTATACTCTGTAAACAAATAACTATTTTTTCTATCTATTCTTATACCACCCTTATACCCCCCTTATCTGAGCTTAACCCGTTACCCAAACGGGCCATAAGGTTATGACAATCACTCCCAAAGTCCCAGTCTTTTTATTTATTAACTTATTTTTCAAACATTTATTCAATTATTAAATTGCAAAATTCCCTCATTCAATAAATCAGTAAGTCACATTTGTTGGAGATGACGATTGGACGAAAAGAGCGAAGTAATATCAATTAAAAGGATTGAATTATTTTTGGAATTAAAAGTATTAAAAGAAGTTTTACAAAGTGAAATAACAAAAGTAATTAAAAGAAGTTTTACAAAGTGAAATAACAAAAGTAATTAAAGTATTGAATTATTTAAAAAGAATGGATGGTTGTTTTCCAAATGTGTAGATTGCTTATAAAATATTATTAAGGGTAAAATGCATTTGGACTCCTGAAGTTTTCTAAACATGCAGAAACACTCCTTATAGTTCAAAAATATGCAATTATACCCCCTGCAATTTGATTTTATATTAAAATGAGATAAAAATACTATTTTACCCTTTTAATTAAATCTTTATCATGTTTTCACTTTTTTTTGGTGGGTTGTTTTCCCTTTTTAATTAATTATTATGTGACCTAATTCTCACAAAAATTCATCCAAATGTATTTGAAGAATTAATTATTGTATAAGCTAATATTCATAAAGCATATATATAATTAATTAATTGATTTTTTTCTATTGATATTTATATAGTTAAGGGTAAAATAGTAATTTTAAATTACTTTTATCACTTCTTAATTAAAAATATAATAACAGGAGGTGTAATTGCATGCTTTTAAACTTTAGGGGGTGTTTTTGCAGGTTTCAAAAACTTGAAGGGGTCCAAATGCATTTTACCCTATTATTAACTATACCAGTTATAGTTGCTTCTGTAGAAAGAAGTTTATCAAAGTTGAAGTTGATAAAATCTTATCTTAAGGGTGTGTTTGGTTGCGCGATTGCAAAACTGATTCTACAGGAATCTGCGATTGCAAACCTGATTCTTCAGGAAGCTCACTTTCTCAGCTTTTTGAAATCGCAGCTTTTGGGCACTATTTGCCTGCAATCGCTAGGTTTAAAACTGCGATTATAAAACTGTTTGGTTGCGCGATTGCAAACGCAGCTTCTTGTAATCGCAATCGCGCAACCAAACGCACCCTAAGTCTACCATATCACATGAAAGATTGAATGTATTAGCACTATTATCCATTGAAAAAAATAAAGTAGAAAAAATTGATTATACAAGTTTAATTAGTACTTTTGCTGCCCAAAATGTGAGAAGAATAATTTTCAAGTGATATTTATTGGGTTAATTGTTTTTTTTTTCAAGTGATATTTATTGGGTTAATTGTTTTTAGCTATTGTACAATTTTATTTGACTGATATTAGGAATAATCTTCTTTTGTATGGATATTTATAAGTGATTAAATGTTTTCTGATTTAATTTTATAAGACATTTTATTTAATTATAATATAGGAGGTTTTAATTTTAATGGTTGTGCAATACTGTATTTTTAATTTATAACATTTATAGCTTAAAACAAAAAATAAACAAGACAAATATTTTTGTGTGAATGTATATAGGGTCCGCTTTAAAATTTCGTCTATAGTAAAAAAAAAAAAAACAATTCTCAGGGCCGGCCATGAGCCCTCTATACACTGATGACAAGCTCTAACTCATGTAATTAACTTAGTTTTGTTTTCATATAACTAAGGAAGCCCTTTTTGTAACTACTGTAGAAGTGAAATGAAATCATTCTTTTCTACTCACCAAAAAACACAAAATAAAATAAAACGTGTTATTTATTTGTGCAAAGCCTAATAAATATTTTTAGATATACTCTTACTCCCTGTTTGGTTTCTAGGTATTTGAACATAAAATAGTTATGTATAGATATATCTATTTTTGGTTTGGATGATATTACTTACTCTATTTTGATTTTTTTTTCTTATTATTTTGTGTTTAAATGGATATATAAATTTTTTTTTTTTTATCCATGTTTGAACGGATTTCGCAGGGAAAAAAATGTGAAAAATTCTAACATGGATTTAAATGAATTTGAGCTTTTAACTTTCCAAAACTTTGTCTTTTTGCATTTTCCGTTCAACAAAAAATCTCATATTTCAAAATACAAGGGAACAACACTTTTTAAAAAGCAAACTTTTTAACCTGTAAAGCATTGATATACTTTAGTTTGTTTTACAATCCAGTATGTAGTTCAACTGCAGTCCTCCAACTACATATACATTGCGATGAGACAATATATATTGCAATATAGTGCAGTGTATGCCACACCATCACACTGTATGAAAAATAATTTTTTTAATATTTAAAAAAAAACTTAACAGTATATAATTCAAAAACTTGACAATATTATTAGATAAAATAAATTGTAACTCCTTATAATTAGTACTAACTACTTATAACTTATTGTAACTTCTTATATTCTTATAACTCTTTGTAACTTCTTATGACTCCTTGTAACTCCTTTTGTAACTTCTTATAATTATCTCTATAAATGGAGATCATCAATACCATTAAGAGTGTGAGAAGATTTTGTTGTAATATGGTATCATAACACAATTAGATCTTTACCTATGGCTTTCAAGAAGCCACAACCCCCCTCCCCCCCCCCCCCCCCCCACAAAAAAATCTTCTCCAATCTATACTTATGGAGACAATTCTTCTTCTTACTTTTCTTTCCTCAACATAGACATCTCTCTTCCTAAAAAAAAAAACCCTTATTAGCCTAATAACTTTTTCTTTCTTCACACAAATTCCTCTTCTTCTCACTTTTTTTTCTTCAACAGAAACTCTTCTCTAAATCCTTATTAGTCTTCTCTTCCTTCACATAAATCTCTCCTTAAAAAAAGAAAACAAATATTCTTCTATCCATACTCATGGAAACAAACATCAAACCCTCTTCTTTTCACAACCATGGAGGGTTTGTGGGAGGCAAGGGTGGCACTCCAACACGAGGTAAGCGGGTGGGGGGGGGGGGGGGTGTTGGAGGGAAGGTAGCAATGACAATTGTCCCAGCGGTAATTTGGGCGGTGTGGTGCGCCCGAAACGCGGTGATATTTAGAGGACAGCCCGCTTACGTGGAAAACGCATGGGCGGTTGGTCTCTTAAAGGCATGGGGCTGGGGGATTGCAGGTGCCACTTCAGTGAGCTTTCAGGGGGGGGGCGCTTAGTATCGGGTGATACCGCACTGCGACAAGGCTTGGGTAGATACCTCTTCTGTCGAGCCAAATAACCTTCTTTTTCTTTATCTAGTTTTTCACTTTATGTAATTCCCTCGTTTCCTTTGTTTTATTATTATATTCGAACATGTACTACGACGCTTCTATTAATGAAATCGTGGTAGATAGTCTACCTTTGTCCAAAAAAAAAAAAACATAGAAATCTCTCTCTAAGAACTTACCTCATTCATCTTCTCCTCATACAAGTCTCTCTCTCAATAAAAAAAATGGTGTTCAAAACCAATATTGTGGTGCAACAACCCAGGAGCAAGTATCCGGCGATCATCTTCATGTCAAATTCATTTTAAGCAGAGATCAACTAAGAGATATTATATCAAATTTTCTTCATCACCAATTTATTATAGACAAGTTGAGCGTTCAAGAACCCTCACCTTGAGGGGGCGTATTAGATAAAATAAATTGTAACTCCTTATAATTAGTACTAACTACTTATAACTTATTATAACTTCTTATATTCTAATAACTTCTTATAACTCCTTGTAACTTTTTTTGTAACTTCTTGTAATTTATCTCTACAAATAGAGATCCTCACTACCATTAAGAATGATGAGATTTTTGTTGTAATAAGTATATTTACAAAACAGTGAGGGTCCGGCTGCCCATAGCACTGTACATATCATTTTCCGAATCCAAACATAACAGAAGCCCAATCCATACATATGTCCATTGAGTCCTTCCAAGAAGCAAAATTAAAAAAATCTTCTCTTTATATAAAAAAAAAAATTCATATTAAAATAAAAAATTCCAAACTATAGTTTCCCTCCTCTCTCCAAACTCTCAATCCAATTACTCAAATAAAGCAAAAAAAAAAAAAAAAAAAAAAATCCCCCACAAAATGCCCCTTCTCAAAACAACACTCCTCCCCCTCGTATCCTCCATCCCCATCAAACCCAAATTCCTCCCCCACCAACTATACCCACCACCTATTTGTCAAAATTCCTCACTCACATCCCCTCATCCTCCCGTTCCTGTCCTCCAACCCCACCAACCCATTTGTCAAAATTCCTCACCCCCACCCCTCCCCCTCCCACCTCCGCCTACATCCACCTCCCCTTCTGCCGCCGCCGCTGCCACTACTGCGACTTCCCCATCGTCGCCCTCGGCTCCTCCTCCCTAGCCCCCCCAACCACCACCGCCACCACCGACGACCCAAGAATCACCAGTTATGTCCACCTCCTCCTCCGCGAGATCTCCGCAACCCCTCCCGCATCCGACCCACCCCTCCAAACTGTCTTCTTTGGCGGCGGCACCCCTTCCCTGGTCCCCCCGCGCCTCGTATCATCGATCCTCGACGCGCTTCGTGTGAAATTCGGGCTCTCCGCGTTGCCCGAGGTGTCGATCGAGATGGACCCAGGGACGTTCGGGGCGGAGAAATTGAGGGAATTGATTGGGGTGGGGGTCAACCGAGTGTCGCTTGGCGTGCAGGCCTTCCAGGAGGATCTGCTGAGGTCGTGCGGGAGGGCGCACGGCATTCGGGAGGTGGAGGAGGCGATCGAGATCGTGCGGTCGAGTGGGTTGGAGAATTGGAGCATGGACTTGATCTCTTCGCTTCCGCACCAGACATGGGGATGTGGGAGGAGAGTTTGAGGCGCGCGGTCGATGCACGGCCCACGCATCTTTCGGTCTATGATTTGCAGGTCGAACAAGGCACAAAATTCGGGCAATGGTGAGTGACTGGAACCAATTGTCAAACTGATTATGCTATTGAATCGGTTTTCTAGTGATTGGTTTCGAATTGGTGTTTTTTTAAACTACAGCTTTTGGGTTTTATTAGATTGCATTTGGAAAAGAGTTTGGAAAGCACTTTACTTAAAGTCGCTTTTGAAATTGGCTTCTGGATAACATGTTTTGTTCGGATGCTTGAAAAGCGAACTTATTTTTTGTGCATTGGGACGAGTTTGGATTTAACATGATTCTTGCAAAGAGTAAACTCTCCAAAATTTGCTTGATCCTGTCACCTGCAAAATGTAAAACCAAATGCTAATTTTGTGCCTTTACAAGGCATGAAATTCGGGCAATGGTAACTAATCTTAGCTACTCATGCCTTAAAACCAATTGTCAAATTAGTTCTGCTTCTGTGAAGTCGATTTTCTGATAAACGATTCCAAACGGGTGTTCTCAAACTTTAGCTTTTAGTATTTGATTTTGGTTTTCATGATCGAGTTGGATACTGTTTGAAAAGGAGTTTGAGAAGCAATACAGTTAAAGCCGCTTGAAATTAGCTTTCCGATAACATACTTCTGTTTAAATTCTTGCAAAGCTGTTTTTCAGAACTACAAAGCTATTCCATTTTTTGGAAATGAATTCGGATTAAGTAGGATTCTTGCGAAAAGTAAAACCTTCAAAAATTGGTAATTCCATTTCAAGCACTATCTTGTGTTGTTATATGTAATTATCTTACTGTTGCAGGCAGACCAAAAAAAAAAAAACCATCTTAGGAAATAAACAGCTTTTATGAAAAATTGGTTGAGAGTGGCTTTGATTGAAAACTGTATTTGAAACTTGGTTCCATCTGAATTCGATTTCCAAAATTCATTCCAGGTACACTCCTGGGGAGTTTCCTCTCCCGTCGGAGACAGAGTCCGCCTGCTTTTACAGAACAGCCTCCGAGGCGCTCTCAAGCGCGGGATATGACCACTACGAGATCAGCAGCTACTGCAGGGACGGATTCATGTGCAAGCACAACCTCGCATACTGGCAGAACAGGTCGTTCTATGCGTTTGGGCTCGGTTCCGCTAGTTATGTAAATGGAATACGATTCTCGAGGCCGAGGTCAATGAGGGAGTACACGCGTTATGTGGAGAAGCTAGAGGGGGGTGCGTTGGATCGCCTGGAAAATCGTGCAGGGGATGTGAGGGACCGAGCGATGGATGTGGTGATGCTGTCTCTAAGGACTGCAGGAGGACTGGATGTGAGGAGGCTGGGCAGGGAATTTGGTGAAGGCATTGCACTGGGTGTGTGTGAGGCGTTTAGGCCGTACGTTGATAGCGGGCACGTCGTTGTTATGGACGACGAGAGGAGGCCATTGTTGCCTTCCGGTGATGATTGGAGGCTGTCCGGGGAGGGTGAAAATCGGAGGGAGGTGGCTTTCATTAGGCTTAGTGATCCAGATGGTTTTCTCCTGTCAAATGAGTTGATCTCCATTGCATTTGGAGTCATATCCCCATGAAACATTTCAGTCTTTTGGCCTTGTATTTGTGGCCTTGCATTTGTGTAAAACTGAAACCATATTCTAATGGGCGTTGATGCACTCACATGCAGTATATGAACTCGTCTAACACAATATATTTTTCATTGTGTAAATATATATTTTATTACAAAAAAAATGTAAACAAATATGCATACAATTTATATAAAGTATGTATATCATTATTTATAAAATGATGTGACATATATGGAGTACTTATTTCATTATTTATAAAATGATGTAATTTATTAGCTAAGTATATTTCAAAAAATTAAAAATTAAAAATTAAAACATGTGCATAATTCAAATGAAACTCCAAAAATGACCAACTTTTATTTTAATATCATTTGACAACAAAGATGTTAGGAAACATCACTGTTATTAGAATATGGGTTTTCGCATTAAGATTTATACCAGTTTTCATCTATGCATAAAACAAATATAATTTCAAAAAACTATTAATGAACATAGTGCATCAATCACTGCTCTCTTTCCATATTTAAAATGAATTCATATTAAATCAAAGACCAAGTAAAGATAAAAGTGATTTATATGATAAGACAATTCATTAAGTTCTCAAAAAGAAAAGTGAGTTAAGTTCATAAGTATTACAATACCTTACATTGATGTACATAACCAAAAAAAAAAATTCTTAACCCGCTGCTAAAGGAGCCCTAAATAATAATTCACAGGCATTCAGTAGCTATTTAAACAATAAAGAGGTCACTGATGATTGAATAATGTAGTAGTCCTTGTATTTAATATGTACAAATTTTTAGACCTGTGAATGGCACAAAACAACATTTGAAGATTCTGACCAAATAAAGTTACAAATGCAGAGGATGCCATTTAATGGACTTATAGCCTGAAGAATGGTCTCACAGACCTACTTTGAGAGGAACAAAAGGTCAATAGTTTTGCTACAGAAGTCTCCATCTTCGATTATTCCGTCTTCTGTCATAAAAAATTCACAGTGTGAAATCTGCACAAGATGGTGATTTTATTATTGTTAATAATCTAATTATTCAAGCTTTTTTATTTTATTTTATTATTTTACAAGTGAATATGATATGAAAATGTATTTATAAATTAGAAACATAATGAAAATGAGTGGAAGACCCCCTTAACGGGGTGGTCAAGACACACCCTCCCCCAAGGGGACTCCCAAGTTTACCAAGCAAAAAAAAAAAAAAAACATAATGGAATGTGACATAGAGGGTTGGGGACAGGAGGACCAAACCTACGATCAAGCTATCATTTATGCATGATCAGGATATCATTTATGCATGATGTTGCTTCATCTAGTTGTTGCTTGTGGGACACCAAAAGAAAAAAAGAAGAGAAAATCAATATCCTGATGGACATGACCATATGTCCAAATTGTTTGATCAACATATTTTAAATAAAAATTTTGACTTTCTTTGTCACGAGTCAATGAATTATATATTAAGAAGATAACTTGTTATAGTTAGGTTGGTTTTCATGAAAACAATTAGATTAGTTAATTTTTTTTTGTTGCTTTGATTGGAATCCCAACTAAAAACCATTCACATTAAATGGAACAAGTCCATTGCGAGTCCATATGACCAAATTATTATGCCTAGGTCTAGCTGACACCTAGACGGACATACAGACCCAGATGCTCGCCTAGCAAATAAATCCGACTAGGCGAATGGATGCCTAGACCCGTATGGGTTGGCTAACTGCCTAGACATCTCCCAGACAACCATATTATGAGATTTATGACACATTTCTCTTAGAAGTAAAATTAGTATTTTAAAAAAGATGTTAAAGGTATACCAAGGGCCAACCAAAGATTAAAAAAAAATTCTTTGGACACTATGACTAGAGACACACAGAAGGTAATTGCATATGATATATATTACGTACCCGCTAGGTGGGCTTCTTTTTGTGTGTTGTTTTTGATATGCGTTTCAGGTCCTGGATGCCCTTCATTTGTCTGAAAGAATTTATGTAGTACTTACAGCAGTGGTAGCAGAGGGGAAAAGATATACCAAAAAAAGATTGTTTAGATAGCCATACCTTTGATTCAAGTAAACAAAAAGATAAAACAATGGCAAAAACATAACGATCAATATGCAAATGGCGATGTAGTATACATTAATCTTCTTCTGCAAGGACAAAAGATAAGCCAGAAAGGTGACATCAATAAAAATAGCCTTTCTTGAACATTTTATGTCACCAACAAATGATGCATCTTTTGCAGTAAATCAATTTGTGGAGTACTGATAAGCTGACCTATTCTGTGTACTTTTTCTAGAGCAATACTATGAGTACATGTTGAATCAATTTTCAAAACAGATAGATTAAAATAATCAATACCAGAAATAGCTATCCCAACCAGCTTTTTCATAAAAGCTGTTTTTGTTGACTTTTAACACATAAA